>JAQFYC010000212.1:0-71351 GCA_034694165.1 Tomocerus mixtus
TTTTTCAAAACAAGATAATGGCTGCTCTGTACTTATGCAGCAACAGCCAAACTCAATGCGGCCAGTTTAGTACTCGCTGTACGTTTTGACATGGAATGAACCAGTATAAGTCAGAGATACGCCGTTCCTCCTGTCCCAATGTACTGAGTGTACCAAGAGTACGATAGTTCTTTTTCAAAATTTTTGTTTTGATGGATTATAATTTGTTACTGCAGGCTTATTGTGTATTCTGTTCTGGAATTTATTAAAAAGCATTTCAATCTCAATCACATGCAATTAAATTTAAGTTGGATGAAAAATAGTTGTCTAAAATGCCAAATATGCATGCATTTAGATAAAATATATTTTGTCGCTTGAATAGTTTCATTTAAAAAATTCTGTTCTTCTAGTTTATTGCCACTGTAACTTTACGATACAGATCATTTAGTTTAGTAGTACAGATATAATAAGTATATGTTGTCTAGTCTGTACTGTATAGATATTTTGGAACCATTCCACAAAACACGCAACAAAAAACAGGCGACTACATTCAACGTTAGCAACATGCCATGTACATAAATGTAACTATGTAGGATAGTTATCTGCTCCTTGTTTCTCAATTATATCCTTTCGCAACTATAAACTAAACTTGTGCAACCTATCGTAAAGCCTTTCTCATTTCTCCTGTGTGCTACAAAACTTTGTCCAAGCACAAATGCGTTGTGTGCTGCTATTTTCTTGTTAATAAGAGCGATTGTCTTCCTTTTCCTCAAAACTTTTGTTGCAATTTATGCCAACGTCAATTAAAAATGATTAGTAATTTTCTTCAAGTGTGCTGAAACCAACTCGCTTGTGGCTGTACTTTAGAAAATTAGCTTGGTACATATGCTGGAAGTCAGCTTATTTAGAAAAATATTATTCTACATGCTAAAGTTTGAGAGTTTATGCAAGTGGTTATGTGTTAAAGTGATGCATACCTTAGAAACAATGGAGAAAATTGTTGCAGGGTATCTACTGTTATTATGTTACAGTAAAATTACGGTTAAAGGAGCTCTGCAACGTCACTGTTAAAGCATTTCTGAATGATAACAAAATTGTTATGATGTAATTAACCTCAGTTTTAAATAACCATAAAATTCAGTCATGATATACAGGGTACCCTATATGGCGTACCCTGTATATTTATCCTTTCCTTATAAAAAGTATTTATACCAAAAAAATAACAAAATATGAATTACTACTTCTGAAGCAATAATGCATGTAACATTCCAATGGGCTCTAAATTAATATTTATATCTTTTGCTCGCATTTGTATTCACTTGACGCATTTGGTTTTGGAAAGCTTGAAGTTAAATAGTTTTCTTTGGTATAGATTTAGTAACAAAAGCGAAATTGTTTTTACTGTGCCGTATGTATCATGTGTTTCATTGAAGTACCAATAATCAGAGCTGGTATACTGTACTGGTTCTACAGATATTTTATACTGTACACTCTATTGATACAGTAGTGCCCGTAACAGGAAAGGGGCATACAACTGATAGGTAAACAAACATCATTAATATTACATAAAAATAAATAGACTTTGAAAATTAATAATGTATGTACTATTTAGTAGAACTGTGCTTCTCTGTATGAAAAATACACTCCGAATTTACCAACAAATGGATTAGACCAATTGTGCAAAAGTGCAAAATAAAGTGAAGAGCAATGGAAACCTGGGAAAGGCTGAAATAAGTATAAAAGTATTTTCTACTAGTATAGTATATTGCCGAGGCGAACTTTTTATAAGATGGACTTTATAAGATTCCTAAGGCTCCTCTAAGAAATATCTGCAATGCCATAAAAAATTTCTGTAGAATATGCGGCAAGAATCCTATCATTGCCAGTACCAACCACAGTTTTGGAGATATATTCTGTACGTTAGCCCCAGCGCTAGCAAAAGTTGAGTCAAACTTGGATATTTATACGAACCTAAGGATTCGTTGCACTTAACTAAAAATATTTATATTCCTTTATATTCATTCATACCGTTTTCTATAGTAAAACAGCGAAGTGAGATAAAGATAAGATATAGGTACTTGCTTCTGTATAAGTAAATACATACATAGTAAGCGAGAGAAATCATTTATCATTGGGCAGGACAACTTGTCAGGGATGTATGATTTGTTTCTTTGTTCGTGGTTGAAAAATCTAAAACCAAGTGCTTTAATGTATCTTTGTACTTTATACATTTGCATTACAACAAATACCCTGTGGGCGAGAAAGCATTGTGTGGCAGAATTCCCTAATCCTATTAACATTTCTCTTTCAAACACGGCACAATGAACTTATCTCCAAATTAATTGCTGAATTCTAAATCTTGGAACAACAACAACAGTTAATCTACATGTTATTTTCATATTTAGGGCATGGTCATTACAACACAATACAGCTACAGAACACGAATTCCTGCACATTAGTGCTTGGAACTTATATTAACTCTTATAAATAATATTAAGTATTGGCAGCTACAAATTTTGCTCTAGTTATTCTTGCGACTACAACAACTACAATGGATGAATGTAGTAGTTAATGCCCTAACTATGTATTAATTTACACTGGGAATGTAACATTCGTCAATTCCATTTCATGCTGAACTAAAAATGTTTATGAAGCATACGCAGGGAAGCTGAAAACTCTCCTGAGAAGTACAAACAGAGAAATTGCCAGGCCACAGTACATTGTAATTCTCACTATACAGGATTACGACTCTGCAGAAAAGTCTCCACTGCAGATCACAGCATGAAATAAGCTGAAGTATAGTGTTTGGCGGAAGAGAAAAAGTTTACTCCAGTAAGTAAGTAAATAAGTAGCAAACATATATTTAGAAAGTACTTACTACAAAGGATGCCTAGCGGAACATCTGAACTGAAAAGAGGCTACCTAATTGTATATGCTTTTCTTGACACAATATACACAAGATTTATGTTTTTGGAACATTTCCATCTCTCGGTTGGACAGCCAATACCACGTCACGTCAAGCCAGGCCAAGTCAAGTCGACACTCAACTCATAACAAACAATTGGATAAAAAGGGATTTTAAGTTTCATCTTCGTATCTTTACGTCTTTTGGTAGCTTTCACTTTAATTTTAATTGAATCCTCACAAAAATACAACTGGTCGAATTTAGTAGAAACCAAATTGCAGACTTTCACTTTTAAATACACTTTAAGGTAACTTTAAACTTGGTTAAAAAATCTACAAGACAGTTTTTCTGCATCTGTAAATAACGTGCGATGTTTCATACGTATTTGGTTGATTTTACAAAACTAATCCCTTAGACTTAAAACTTAAAGTCAGGCGAATTTCGTAATACGAACATTGACGCACTGTGACTGTACAGATTTATACAACATTTATATAGTAAAACGAAAATGTTTTCATTTTCTTGCACAAAAAAATGTTCCTTACTTAATACTTTACTTAGGTAGGTGAAAGATAAACAAGAAAGTGTATTAAAGCGGCTAATCTCTTTCGGAAAACGAGATGGGTTTTAGAAGCCAAGGACAAGGAGCTAAATTAGCAATGCATGTAGCGGTGAAGATTTAACCAAACTTTCATGTTCAAATGGGAGACTTTCCTTCAAACTCTTAATGCAGTAAGTAAGAGAGTTAAAGTAAATTACTACCACACCAGCGACACGTTTGAGTGAAGATAAGATGGAGGACTTGGTCTTGGTCAAGGATCAATTATGTAAGAACACCCACTCGAAAATTAAGGGAAACAGGAAGACATCGTTCAATTTTCATTGTGGTTTATCGTCGTGTTTGCATTTGCCTTGCCTATCTTATCGACCAGGGCCTGGCCTAGTTATTTAAGATACTGATACTCATCATAGGTACTAGTTATTATTCTTCCTCTTCCCGCCTTCCTGTCTATCTGTATTACAGATATTCGGATGCGGTGCGTTCTGATGTGCTCTTCTCGTTTCATCAATACTAACTACACCGAGACATGACCGTAATAATAAATTAAAGATCCTAGTAGCACAAGCCAAACCACACAATTTCCTTGTGCCTCAAATAAAGTTAGCCTGTCTGTATTATATAGATGTGTATCTAGTACGAGTATATGTATGTAGTTTCTTATCTAACTAAACTGGAAACTCGGAATTTGGAAACAGTATTCCATATAGGAAAGTTTCCTATATTCTTATTCTGTGTCTCGCCATCTCATCTCCCAAAAGACATTTTATCTCATACGCATTGAATTACAATGGAACATACTCCACCGTCAAAAATAGCATTTGGTATTCTACTGCACTACATTTTCTATGTACAAAATCCTTTCTCACTTGAATTCTACATTGTCTAGTAGGTACTTCTAGTGTGCATACTATTACTCTTATGTAATACTTAACACATACACTATAGTGTATACTGGCTGGAGGAAAAGAAGGATATCTTTCCCTATCACTATTCTTTCTGTTGCATGACATGCCAGCAAAACTTTTGCTTCTCTGACATTTTTACCTTCTTGAAGCCAGTATTGCTACTGACGTGACGTACGTCCCAGGACGGACTTAAAAATGCGTCTACCGTCTATACGCCAGGACAAATACAGTGCCTACAATATACCAGTTCAAGGCTCTCTATAGGTACCGTATTTAATATTTAGAGGAAACCGAGCCATTTACCACGCTTTCTCCGGTTTGACATCTACAAATGACGCTGAGTGCTAAAAAGGAAACGTTCTCTTCGTAATTGTTAACAACGATAGGAAAGAAAGTTATATTTATGTACATAGCCTACATGTAGATTGTGGATCCCATAGTATACTAGCACACACAATATAAAACCTAGCACGAAGCTATGTGACAGGTATGTAACATTTCTACACATAAATAATTTTTTCATTAAAGTATAAACATGTACTAGTATTTACATAATGCGGCAAAACATTGTAGTTACATGCGTACACAATATTCAGCCAACATCCTATAAAAACAACATCCCATAACGCAGATACCTGTATGGCAATTTGCGGTGACCACAATGATGCTAATTTACATTGTCTTCACGAAAATAATAGCACAAACGAGCAATATCTCTTACTAGTGTTAAGTAAAAGGACTTACCATTTGTTCAGGATAAATTGAGGAAAATGAAATTGTAGAATCACTATATTGTTCTTTGTCAGGTGATTGGCAAAGCTTTGGGTCCTGTAGAATCCTTTACGCTAGGATTAGGCACAAAATTCTGAAATGCTCGTGGGTAGAACTAACGTGGGTTCATTTTGCCGGTAATCCTTGCTTGGGTTTATAATTCTATCGGCCATAGAATATATAGTTCATAATTGCTTTCACTCGCTTTAAATCATCACACAAGACAATTAATTGTGTATAGAATATATTATAGCTCAATTAAGTTTTGAGATATATTCATTAAATGCACAAGACAATATCGTGTTTTATAAATTCTACTGCAGTGAAAGTGGAGAAAGTTATATTAGAAAGTTTATGACAATGCTTCTCATGCAGAAGCGCAGGGCCTAGAAGTAAATAAAGAACTTGTGTTATTCAGAGGAATGAATTGGAAATTGCAACTTGGAACTGATTTGCTATGTCATGACATACCATATGGCACTTGAATATCAACTACACATACACCATAGCACTGCTGCTGCGTTTCTGAAGTGAGTTTTTAGTTAGTTTGCTTTGTTTTGTTATTATTGCATGTCTGCCGTGAGTGCATTTCTGGAAATAATATGATGGAAGATGAAAGTTGTGTAATGCTATGATTTGGACTTGGACAAGAAATAGAAGAGTGAAAAGAAAGAGGATGCGAGCAGTTGCGAAGGAAGATAGATTGCTCGCACACGTTGGAAAGATTGGCGAAAGAGTAGAAATTGCAATTCTTGTGTGGCAAAAGTGACGTTGGTGAGTTAGAGTTAAGCCAAAGAGGGAAGGAGACAGATGATAGCACTAAAAGGCTGGTGCTGGATCTGCTACTGGCATGGTGAAAGCTGATAGACTATCTCTATCTGTAGAAGTCAATATATTAGTATAAGAATGTTCGAGAGTTGAGTTGAGAGAATTGGTTAGAAATTCTAACTTAGGATCTCTGATGTGTATGTGTGAGTGTACGTACAATATATGTGTATTTGGAGTGAAGTGGCGTTAAATGTTAAAGTAAAGTTGTAATAGAATGAAAATAGAATGTAATGTATTGGGAAGGGAGATGGTTGGTTGGTATGGGATCAGATGAGATAGAATATGCAAAGAATGAAATGGGCAGAAATCGGGTCAGAAAGGGATTCCGGACGGACAGACTACTCCGGAGGTTGAGGCAGTAGCTCTGTGTGTGCTATGCAAGAACTCCTAAAAGAGACTACGATTTGTTTTGATATGCGAATAGCAAAGGAGGGAAAACTGGGGAAAGTCGAACTCGGCTCAACTCAACTGAACTGAACCAGTCAAGTCGCTACCCAGAAGCCACTAGCTATCGCATTATGCTAGCCCAGCTCTTGCTCCGTGGCCGTTTGCTTTCTCTACCGTACACAAAAAGCCATGTCACGTTCTATTCGGATATATTTATATACTTGTGTCGTAAACACAGAGTACCTCCAAGTCCAGAGGATCTTTTGCTCCTCTTAGCTCCTGGTTTATAAAGAAAATAATCCTTAATGACCCAATGACCTTAATAGGCAGAAACAACAGAATTACAATTAGTTCTTGTACAAATTACACCAAAAGCTGTTTCTTTGATTTAGTAGATCTACTATACAAAAGGTTTTGCTAATTTTAACGATATACTAGGTTTGCAATTAATTATTCATATTTGTAATATAGTAATTATGATCTCCAAGCCTTCACTCTCCAAAATCCGTGTTATTTGCGACTGTGACAATATTCAGGATAATTTCCCTGTTTATGGATTCCTTTGTTTTGGAATATTCTATTCGTATGTAAAGTAAGGAATGTCTAGGCTTAACTTGAACGTCCGCTCTCTACCGACCAGCGGTCGACAGAGGGTATAAAAGAAGGACGAGCCAGCATTCGGGGTAGTACACCTGCACTCACTCTAGTCCGCTCTGTAGGATTTATTTTCGTCCGGGACTGTTTCTTACCACTCTATAGTCTGTCATACATAAGTACATAGTCTTAGTAGACACCTTACACTCTTAAGTTATTTAACTTCCATTTAGAAACAACCAAATGTAATCTTTATAATCTCATGCCAAAGTACACTGGTCGTAACTACATGCCGATAAGCACTGCATGCCTATGACATACATGGTTACTTCTCGTTTTCCTTAGTTCACTTATACACGACGCCCTATGGTATGCTACACTTTCTGCATTGCACTCCTACGGATACATTCGTTTCTTACAATGCTAAAATGGTTTTTGGATGAACAAGAATCAAGACTGAAACTGTATTATATATATAGTTAAGTGTCGCAGCTTAAGATATACAGTACTATATAATTCCACCTATCTGGGTATTTACATATAGATGTGTTCATGTATATTAAGAGGAGCTACATATAAAGGAACACGGAATAGGATACTACTTTTAATGTTAACATTATACAGGAAGAGTATGTAAACGTAGGAGGAAGTTTGGAAGAGAGAGCTGAGAGAAAGCATGGGAAGGATCCTTGTATGGTGGGATATGCATAATGAATAGAGATAGAGTTATAGATAAACTTACTCGTATACTGGTATAATATGTATTTGCACCGTAAAATTTGAAATGGGGTCATCACACATTTTTAATAGCTGTGAGAGGGGCAACCCATTAGTTTGAAATATTTATTCCATCTTAGCGATTAGGATGATTTCATAATATAACAACAGTCGAATTTTGAATAGTATTTATACGGACATGGTTCCTATAATTTATAACCTTTATTCAAGTGTATGAATTTCATTACGCAATATCTACGTAGAAAGGGGACTTTCTTATCGACCATAATGGTTGATAGTCTTACATAGGTACTTGTATTCAATTGAAAAGTTCTCTGCGTATATACTTATTGACAAGTTGTCGCCTCCCGTGGCCAATTCCCCTCATAAGCTTTCATTGCAGAATTTACGGTTATGAATATACGCCTTATTATAGTACACATTGCTAGTTTAAGAGTTGTGTAGTCATTGTAGTGCACTCTACAGAGTTATAAGTTGCATAACGTATACGGGTGTATCTTAAGTGTAGCGGACACTTTCATGCATAGGTCATGTCAAGTATGCTATTATGTCCTTGTATGTATATGTATAATATATGTAGGAATGTAGTTCTATATATGGTGGAAGGCGAGGGTGTAGAGCTTACATATGTAGGTTATTAGGGATAGCTCCAAAATAGAATAAAAGCAGGAGAAGTATGGAATGTTGAGTTTCCCCACTCATAGGTATCGATTTTACTTACTTACTTAGGCCTGGTATTCTGGTACACATGATAGAGTAGAATGGCACACATCCGCAGCCTCCTAAGTGCCGTTTGTTACTGAGACTCCGCTACCGAGTCAGAGTGGATTTTATGGAAGGAAGATTGGCTTGACTTGGCATTGGCAAAACTTAAACAAAAGAAGACTCTATTCTAGCTAGCTGGTTGTAATAGTCCGTTTGGGTGCTATGTATACTTATTTTGTTTTGTATAGCATTATCTCCTATACGGAACACTTTGTTAAGTATTAGCTGCATAGAAGGAAGTACACCCATAGACAAGACATATCATATCATGTGCACAGTCACAATCTTTTCTACGATTTAATAGAATCTGTTTCCACCAAGATTGTCTTTATAGATATTTCTATCTGTCCAGTACGTCACCGCCCGACTGGGCCTGTCCCAAACGAACTTAATATTATTTTTGGACAATTTCTGAAAAGATATCACACTGGTATGAATGCTATGAGCTTATGGTTTGGTATATCCGTATATCACAACTCACAACGCTTTCATTTCCATGCAAGCAAACAAAGAGCAAAAGTTTTTATGTATTATGTCATACCATAAGTTGAAGATATGAAATCTATGAATCAAAACAACAAATGCTGACGGGAAATATCGGTTCTTTGCTTTTGACAGTTGTTAATATGTTTTGACGTGCTATTAAAGTTTTATACCTAACATGATTTGTATTGGTATCTTTGTAGGTAAGGTACAAAGAAAAGAATTAGGAAGTAAGTAGAATAACAAAAGAATGCAATCCTATCCTATAAAGTATTTACAAATATCGATGATAGAAGTAAATATGTTCCATATACTACTAACTATTGTATTCGTGTGTAATCAATTTTTAGTTACGAATAAGTTAGTATATAAGTAGTCATGCTAAAGTATTGATCATTTGACCATTGCTTTGATCCATCATAGTTGTCAGCAAAGCGACACAGTATGTACACTCTAAAGCATTTGAAACTTTTATGATTTATGAAAGGGCACCTATGTGTAAATGCGTAGTATTCCTATGCTTAATACTCGTATGATACTAAAAATATGTATTGAAGGTTGACAAATTGTTAATGAATAGATAAGTATTCTTCGTTTTATTTTATTACTGTGCTGTGCTACATGTTATGTAAATACTCTAGATTATAAGTTTACCGAATTAGTATTTTATGTACTAGAGTTATATTTAATCTACATGAGGTAATCCCACAGCATTGTGAAATTATGAAAAACAACAAAATGGTTTCATTATTGTAAGTATGACTAACATTAGTAACATTATAATAATATGATCAGAAGAGTACCCACAGATTTTTAAATACATACTTTGTATTGTTAGAATAATTATTATTCTAATATTATATAATTAACTTTTTGTATAATTTAATTCCCCTAATATTACATTGCTGGTATTCTAACTTTTCCATTTCTTGAATTATTGGTATACAAAGCTGATGAATGGGATCTTTCATTAATAAGGACGATTGCTTGAAAATATTTTCATTTCATGGTAACATAAATCAAAAACTGATTGCGAATATCATCTGAAAGATTTGAAAGATTTAAGAAAATGGTATTCAGGAAAAATAATGTTATGATTTTATTTGTGTTGGTAGCTTACCAATTTATTTTGATTGATGATATTTACTTTCCGAAACGAAGATGACCATAATCATCAAAATCGTTTCTTTTGCCAAACCTCATGTGCCCGTAGTCGTCATACTGGCGTTTTTGAAGAAAGAGTTCATCTTCGGAAGGGATATCATCATCTCCAAGTTGCGCCTAGGAATAAGTTAAAAGAAAAGATAATTTAATATGCCAAATAAGAATAGGTAGGGTGTGTATTTATAGAGAAAGTTTCGAGGAAACAAACAATAAATAGTAGTATAGCAAGTCAAAGATGCTTCTCATCCCAGTTTAATTTTTGACATGTTTTTCCTTTTGTTTATTGAGAACTACTACACATACAGCTCTGAGGAAAATATGTTATTAGTACTCTTCATAAATAAGGATACATAATAATATACAACTAATTTTACTTTCCCGTACTTTATATGAATATAGAAAGGGGGAAAGCTAGAGAAAGCAAATTACGTTTTTTCTTAAGTGTACAGTGTACTTAATGTTAAATTATACGGAACATTTAAGATTAATTTTTTAAATGTGTTTTAAAGGTAATGATGCCAACATTGACCCATTATGAAAATTTCGAATTGTACTGTACCCCGTGCAGATATTTTTAATTTCGTTTTAGTAGTACTTCGTAGCCTAAAAAATTACTTTACCCCATTTCGCAATAGTAAGCGATAGAGACGAGTGGCTGCTGGACTAAGGACTCTAACTTTCTTCGGTGCTGAAGCTCCAGTACCCGCACTAGGTCCAGATGAAGAATCCCCATATCCAATGGCAATGCAGCAAAAGTAAACGATTACAATAGATAAGAAAATTGTGAGTTTCGACATTTTGTTATTTCGGTTTTATATATTTGTTTGGAATGAATTGAATTATTTAGTTGGAGAGATCGAAAAAGTTCGCTGCTCCACTTCACAAAGTTTCCACTAGTTTATGACATGGAATGGTGAAAAACTGAGGGTTTTATGCAATTTTCAACACTCCCCAAGGAGTTGGGAACATAAGTTGCTTTAACTTTAACCACACTTGAATTTCCTTTTAGTTTCGAATAAGTTTCTCAACTATCCATAAACTATTCTTCTAGTCTTATCAGATCATAAGCAGCATAACCTAAATCGCGTTTTTAGTACTCATACTTCTTCGCAACTCCTTTTCATACAATAATTCACTTACAGCACACCATACGTTGGTGTTCCTTGACAGACAATAGAGGAAAAATTGCTTTAATAATAGAATATATTACGAAGATCAGGTTCGGAATACTGATGTATCTTTAAAATGATGTAATCTAAAGTGACAACAAAGATGTTCAATGAAAATACTTTTAGCTCAAAATATTGCTAAGTACAGAAACAAAGGTTCGGTATTTTTCCCAGGGAGCTTACAACAATGCGTATCTCCTTCACAAACATTGAGAATTTATTTAGTTTTTAAATGCTATCAAGAAAATATAAAAAATCGTTTGATATTTTTAGAAATCTGCAAAATTAGCTCTTCAGTTCAAGCAAGCAGTTCGCGTGCATACATTTCTTTATTAAGTACATACAAACGCACTATTGATTTGTGAAGTGTGTGTACCATATTTCTGCGACCATAACATAATGATGCAGAATAAACTCCTTTTCGGTAAAAATACCAATATTTCATCTTTCTCTAAACCATGGAAGCTAACAGACTCTTCGTCTCAGGAGAACAGAGAATGTAAGGAATGATTTTTCAGCTTTTATGACGTTGCTTACCACACTTGAGAATAATGGACAGATGCTAACCTCACTTGAATTTTAATTTTTCATGTGGGATTATGGAAGGGTCTCTGGACTCTGCAGTAACGCAACGTAAGTCTTCGTACATAGTATAAGGATTAAGGGGAGATATTCTTTAAATTTTTAAGGTGGCTGTTTGCTGGTTACGTAATATGAACATTAAATAACGCGTGCACACTTAAAAGGATTACACAATATATATAATAATAAAATAGTCCTGCCCTATATTATGATAACCATAATAAGATGTTATGTCTTCTTATGTATAGTGTCTACTACCTTACTAGCAACTAGCTGCTAACATTTTTCTCGATTATTCATTAAAAGGTTGTTTCTTACATTTATGGCATTGATAAAGGTTGCGTCCATTGTCCGAAATTGCCAGTGCCTGTTAATGGTAATTAATTACTAAACACGCTTCACCTTTAAAAGTTTCGAACTGAAATAAATAGACACCTTTTTATTCTGTAATTATTATTATCCGTAATGTAATGTACAATGGGATAAGAACTATTTTTGTCTTATTAATAAAATTATTACATTATTATAATATTCCTACTAATTTACATATACTTATGCTGGATTGGATTTTGGACCAATTTTGTGGTTCACTTAAGGAATGGATGCGATGCACATTATAACATAAAGACCATTATGGCAACCAGGAAACACTATACAGGTACAGTTAGTAAAGGTAATTGGGGTATTAGGATTTAAGTACAGGTTGCTGACGTTTCTCTTGTGGCTTGAATGCGACGTACGTGTACAACAAACTTCCTGCGACACTGTAACACACATTGAAAATGGATAGTTATAAAAACTAATAGTCTTGAATTGGCATGGCCAAAAAATGTTACAGTTTTAAATGGAATTCCGTAGGATTTACATACCTTATATTGATTCCAATGAAATTAGTCCACTCGAAATGATAATCGCCACCAATAAACATTCCCAAATATGTTACAAATATATTTTTTAGTGTTCCTACAACCATGCTGGTCAGTGCTGAATTATGTTCCGTACAGAGGCACAAAGTTACGTTTAACACAACTCCAAGAATACATGACAGGAAAAAGTTCAGCAGAAATAGTGGATCTGACCATCCATCATATGCAATTGACTACAAAAAATGTAAGCATGATTAGGCAAGTACAAATCACATCTTTTGATAAAGTGATGCTGTTAAGTATAGTATATTATAAGGCAACAAAACTCACCCTGTGAACATCTCCGAGAACGTACGTAAGTATCATTTGTGGCCCCACCATGAACACTGCACAGTAGTACATCAATCCATAGTGACCATAATCTGTTCCATTTAACTTTTTCTTAATATAGATTCCGTTGGCAGCTGTGAGAAAATTATTTAGGAACACCAAAGAGTATCCTTCAAAGTTAAAGGATAAATCCTTCCTGTGGCATACAGATAATTATAATCATTTAATTCTAACTAAGTCATACGAATTTTCTGAGAACAAAATTCTTACAAAGCTGCTATTATTGCTCCAATCATCATCATGTACACAGCTATCTGCACGTGCCTCGACGGAATAACACTATTAACGGAAAACAATTTAGTTAAATTATTTTTAAGTTGCTTGTCCAACTCCTCATTTACGCCAATATTTCACACCAATAATTCTACATACTACATACTATTATTTTGCATTTTTATGTTAACATTTTACAAGCTATTTTCTCACCCTAAAAGATAAACTTCCCCAATCATCGTCAATAGAACTGCAAATCTTCGAAGACAGGTGTGCATGGGTAGGCTTACAAGTTGAGTTCCACCAAGTCCAGTGACAGCATTCCCGAAAAATATAAGTGGTAGTGGGTGAATCTGCAAAATATATTTTCATTCGCAATATTACTAACTAGTATAATACCTAATCAAATATATTAATGTAGGTAACTAATTAAGGTATCATTCGACAACTTACCTTACCGAATGTACTTCTGTCTATCGAAGGAAAACTAAATAAGCCATAATGCTTTCCAAGTCCTAAAGCAACAATCGTTGTTATAAACTGTAATGAGCACACCATTTGATATGAAGGGAAACTGCAAAAAGTGAAATTCATATTAGTATATCGAATATTCATACATACCGTAGCTGTAGCTTTAATTTGTATATAATGACAACTTAGAAATAAAACCAAAACTTTAGGACCATTTTCAAATCTGAATGTTTATTGTGGCATTAAAAATTCAAGGGGTACCGACCGAGCTACGAGATCAAAGGTGATCAAAAAACTTTAAGTATTTCACCGAAGTCAAAAATATATTTATCCATTAAAGTGATATCACTCCATAGCTCTATATATATGTAGGTAGTATTTTAAACAAAAACATTAATATGATTTTCTTACCTGTATGAAGTTAGGACAATTTTATTCACTATTGTAATAAGAAATGAGCAGCTGAAATAGGCCAGAGCAGACAATACTTTCATTAATACAGTCGATTCTGCTTTTTTTCGTCCACCATTAGTAGATTCTATATCTCTGTCTCGTTCTTTGGAATTTGGAGAAGCACACACTTCTTCGCTAGGAATTTCAGACTTTTCCACCAGATCGTGACTCCCATTTTCACTCATTGTCCTATGCTGGAAATGATTTCCCACTACCTGTACAGAAATAGGCATAATGATCAAAAAAAGTTATTAGAGTAAACCACATAAGACTCTAGCACCATATTTAGCTAGCGACTCTGCAATTTGTGACAAGAAATAAAGAAAATTTCAATTTCTAATAATTAAATCATGAAATTGCATGCGAAACAAGTGAAATAGAGAAATAACCCTTAGCATTAGAAAATCGTGGAAAGTGGAAAAGTATAATTGATAGTAGTCAAATAGAAATACACAATGTAAATTACAATTAGCCCCTTTCAGTGAGTCAAATCCAGCTTCAGAAAAACTTGGGTAAACAGAAAATATACATTGTAAAATTACCAGGCAGTCAGAGCATAAAAGAACAGAATGATTTTACAGGCAGTAAAGTATGTTACAGAATAAACACATTTTTGTCGATAATGCAAAATTAAATATTTGTCTACCAAGCAAAATTATTTTATACGATTATGACATGTTATATTCATCGTAACTGTTATTACATGAAGTGAAAAAGCTTCTCGATTCTATATTCAGCAGATCATTTAGTATAAACAAAATAAAGTAGGTTGATGTAGAAGATATTTAGTTCGCCAGCATATGCATTATTTACCTGCAGGGATTGAAAAGTCCTTTTTTCCCCGTCACTGCACTGCACTGGTTGCCGTCCTTTCCTGCTTTATTTTTTCTGTAAATACAAAACTTGTGCATTATTAATAATATTCTGTTCAAAATACGGGCATTAATTTTTTAATTATATTCAATATTACATTACGATCTTACGATGGCACACACATTATAATTATTATGATAATTTTTAAAATACCTATAATGACATTTAGGAGCCAAACAATCAGTTGATCTGTTAGTAGTTAGTTAAACGAATGAGTATTCGTTATCTAATCATGCTGTATTGTGAGATCTGGAAGACAAAGGCAAAAGTCGTCTGCACCTGCAAAGTGTGGAAACTACAACTCCAATGAATGAATGATGAGAAGAAAATGATACGTACGTAATGTACGACAGATATTCAGTCAGAAATGCAGAAAAAAGTCGAAGGAATAGTTCCGCTATGATTTTTCTGATTATATCAGTACAGTATGCACTGCACTGCATAATATTATCCCATATCAAATCCCCAATTCTACAGAGAGAGATGTTTATCTTTCTATCCGTTTCCGAAGGTTGGCTTGATATGGGCACTGCGAGACTAAAGACCTAATTCAACCGCATTTATGAATCGATTCTTAAGTTTTGAACAGTTTTATGGCAAACATTTTTTTCTGGCCTTTGACCAATTAACAATCAATCGATTTTGATGAAAGCAAGTGTAATTGAATTTCGTCAATTTTGGCATTCGAATGAAGTATAAAATGTCGGCTTACCAATCCCTAGCTAGGTCACTGTGGCACCTTTTATATGTATATATTCCCTATCTAAACTCCCAAATTGTTTTATCTTAGACACCCTGTACATTCTTGATTCATGCAAAAAATACATGAACTACATTCGAGCAATATAATGGTAAAATGATTTCGCATAATGGCAATTTGCTTTTTTTAGTGTTGTAAGTTGTAAGTGTAGTGTGGTAGAGAAGATACAAATATAAGCCTGTCTCTTCCAACTGATGAGTGAGACGGGGATTGCATTTAAATTATATTTATAAAGTATGCAACCTTACACGTACTGCTACATAATAAAATAAATGTACTGTACAGGTATATCACCTACTCATACTGCCTGCCTAATGCCCAGTTTATAGTACAACACTAGTACACCTACTATACATTAGACTAAAGTAGTTAGTTTAATGTAATTATTGAATTGTTTACATTTTGGAGTTATAAAGCAATTAAAACCTCATATAGTAATGATTCAGTTTGTCATATCCGGTATGCGAGTGAGGAATGCAGAATTGAGAGTATGAAATGCTAAACTGATATAACTAAAACAATATTTACGCGATTTGCATGAACTACAATTTGTAGTTTTGCAATTGCTGTTTAGTACCAGTCGCCAGTCGCAGTTTTATTTAAAATGCACATTTAACTTAACATACATACTTGATATACCTACTATGCATGTGTAGATATGCATATGAAATACAGATCTGTACATTAAAGTACGATGATGTCTAATGTGATTCTAATTGTCTTTTTGGTAATTGTGTCTAATTTCTAGTGTCCGTATTCTTTAGGCTTTGGTTGAACACACTTGCCATTTTTGTGGTGGTACGTATGCGTAAAACCATTATGTAATGTAACTAAAACTTGTAATGCGCCTTGCCTGTAGTAGTAAATAGTAATAACAGAAGATAATACCTGAAATGCTTTAAATTTTTAAGTAACTAGTAAGCATGTAATTGCAATAGAATACATGAACGTAAATCGACGAATACTAAACATATCTTTGTTGAGAGGTATAATTGTGTTTACATAACTCTATTATCTATATATACATCATCCGGGATGTGTTAAAATGTGCTTAACTTACTATAAGTGTACTAGCACTTTACTGCTACTATTTCTTATAAATATTATTCAGAAGTCTTGAACATCTGAGCATTGTTGTTTGGTTTGCAACAATTGCTCTGTTCCTATGATATACTTTTTTATACTCTAAGGAGAGGAATGAACTCATCAGCACGGATTGACGGATGTATACCTTGACTCGATTGGAGCACAAGCATTTTATGTGACAGTTTGCAGTTATATAGTTCATTCATATTATTAAATGCACTGTTACATTACAAATAACTTGTGTCACGCCGTTGCCATTCCTAGATTGCCTATAAGTACATAACATATAATTTGATATTACAACTTACAACCCTACCCCCAGGTTATAACTTTGTAACAGCTTTAGAATTTACAACATTATAGCATGTATATACGTCAGTCTAGTCTTCTAGTTCCGTTTTACGCGATTGCCTCTAAAAATTGGTTTCATGTGTGGATGATTTCTTCTTATAAGTACATACCTTTACGGCTTTAAATAGATATCTAATGATGCGATGAACGCAATTTGTGTAATATTAAGTAATATTGAGATTGAGAAGCAACATAAGCTAACACTGACAAGCAGCACTCCTGAGGTTATTCAAGCTTAACTTGAGACGAGATTATGATGTTATTCGATCTCGACATAAATATGTTACCTAGCAAGTACCTAAATACAACTATATTAATTTTACAGGCAATAAGATTCGAGATTCGAGATATTTAATTTAGGAAATCTAATATTATTTAGTATTCTTTGCGATTGAGATCATGCATAACATGTAAAATTGCTAAGATTTCGTAGTAGTCAGTAGAGGATCTTGGATGTAATGAAAATAGAAAGTACTGAAGGTGGGCTAAGGATGATGAGTTTATGATGGTACATCGCATTATCGCATAGATCCAGTCTGGCTGAACGAGTGTTAACAATATTGAAACAGATTGAAATTGAAACTGGAAAATTATTTCCAATCACCATTTCCCCATTGCATTTAATGATTCTACCTACATGATAAAATGCTAACTAGTGAACGTTCTTTGATGAAGCTCGATGAGACAAATCGTATATTATCGCTTCCGTCTAATTCGGACATGCTGATTCCGAATCTGAAGTCATTTCGCTGTCAAAATAATTGAGGAGAGGAGGAAATTGGGCTTTTTGTGTAAGGGGCTGATGGTCAGATCCTATTCTGGCAACGGAGGATTTTTTGGTCATGGTCAGATCCTCCTTTGACAACGAAGGATTTTGGAGGAACGGATTTGAGACTCCGAGTTTTTTGTTATTGCTCCCACACAGTTACCGCTACTAATAATTAGGTTAGGTTAGTTATCAGCGGAACACACGTTAACTCACTCCTCTTATTTGGACTCCCTGTAAGTTTCTGTTGACTTTTCCTTCTTACTTATTAAAGGTTAATGGTAGGGGCGGTAGGCGTATGCTATACTTTATTATACTATACTAAATACATGCTTTACTATATACTTCCCATGAGGTAGTAAGCATGATTGTAATATATAATGACTGCTACAGTGCTATTATGTAGCATTACTAGGAAAAAATTAGAACTCTAGAGTTAGCTGGTCGCACTGTACTGTACATAGCTGTATGTATGGTATGATATCTGTAATCAGTACCACCTTTGTTTACTTGTGGAGGTGTAATTGAGGATAACGCTGATTAAACATTTGGCATTACGTAATCGCAAACAAAAACTGGAACAGAGTTTACATGGTTAATAAATACGTGTAAAAGAACTTATGCGGTACATTAATCTAAAGTAAACGTATCGGCCATATATTGGTAATCATAGCATAGAGAATGTTTTAGAGAATTGCTTGAATTATGACGGAGTAGACTTAGTTTGTGTGTTGTAAGACTAACCTTGATTTGTATTTTACGAGTCAATTCTATGTATGATAAAATGTTCTTTTTGCTATTAAATTGTCAATTTATTTGTTTTATAATGCATCTACCGGATCAATTAATGACTAATGATAAGAAAAACACTTGACTTCACTGATAAACTTAATTAGTAGTTTATTCGAAGGTTAATTAATTACAACAAAGGAGAATTGATTTGTAACTAATAATTAGCAGATATTTAAATACACCTTCGACCTTCACTTATGAAGTACAGATACAAATCTTAGTATATTGTGATACTCATAACTCTATTGTACAATATTTGCATAACTTGTTGTGTTGAACTTTGACTTTGTAATACTATAATCAATGTTTATAAATTATGAAGTTTCTTATATTATATTGTAATTACAGTCTTGATAATGAACTTACGAAATCGATTGGCAATTAAATGACAAATTAATAATCCGAAATTTTTGGAGTTTAATTGGTTTTATTCGTTTATAACTTGAATGAAAATTAACGAATACATACAGGAGATATTTGATTGGTCTGTAATTGGTCATTGTATATATTTTTGATGATACAACCAAGAATCTTTCTCAACATGTCCACTAATCATTAACTGTTGTCACCACAAACAAAATAATTACAACTTGATTTAGCTAGTAGGTATTTGGTGGTCATAATCATTTTACAAATTAATAGGTAAACCACTACAGTTTGTGTAGAGATGGGACCCTACATCGTCCGGTATTCGTTACGTGACTTCATGATTCATAACACAACACAATTTTGCTTTCGTGATTGTCTGGACTAAGATTGAGCCATGGATGCTGAAGGCAATTTTTAGCTGTGGCTCGCGTATCGGGGTCAAAGATTAGCATGGGCTCTAAAAAGGTGGCAAATTCTTCGGCTTTTTTTTCATCCCAGTGAAGTTTAATAATTAAGTGATCTTTGATGGATCGGCTGCGAAGCTCATGGATATTATGGAGCCGACCTCGACGATCAAAATACTTGGAATGAAGTTTACCTTTAGAATAAATTCTTTTGGGAATGGGTCCAAGGCTCTCAATCATAAGGGCTAAATGGTCCTCATCGCGCGAATAGTCACTGTTTTTCTTTGGATCGAAAAGATATTCTCCTGTAGCAAGTTCATACGCTAAACATGCTGTACTCCAGATATCCGACGAGGGTCCATAGTCAGCTCCTAATATGACTTCAGGGCATCGATACTGACGAGTTTGAATATCATCCGTAAAATGAAAATTTGTCCAACATGCGTTCCCCAAATCAGCTATTTTGATTTCCCCACTAATGGGTTCTTTGGAGGCAGAAAGTTTATCAGAGTTGCACGATGCATCTCTGGATCGGGAATTCACTTTCAAAGGCTTATTAGAATCTCCCTGTTCGTTGGGGTTAATTTTTTCTTCAGAAGCTTCACAAATGGGCGTTGTTAAAGCCGATTCTTCTGCTGGAATCAATTCTAGTTGGCGTTTACTTAAAGATCTGGTCAATCTTCGTGTCGCATTTGCTGTCGCTGTCACTAGGATTTCACTTTTTTTGTCATCTTTATCAACAATATTGTTTACTATACCATTTTCCGCATAACTTGCTAACGGGTGAACAATTGTTGAGTCAGTTGAGTGTATCGTTTCTAATCCTTCTTCAATTGCATTCTCTTTGGCACGCTGTTCCACAAGCTTCTTAGCCTTTTTCTTGTTTTTCTTCTTCTTATTCTTTGACACGGCAACGCTTTTAACAACTGAAGGAAATTCTTTAGGTGCATTTATTACAGAAGTAATAGGAAAGTCTTCTCCGGATCTGTAAATTTCTCTAGCTTCTTCTGCAATTTGTTCAATGTATGCCATATCCGCGGACACTAAAATGTTTTCCGGCTTAATATCTGTATGGATTATCTGACACTTGTCATGTAAATAGGCGAGTCCTAAAAGTACTTGCTTCATTATTTCCTTCACAGTATTAATTGGAATACCTTTGCAGTTATTTTGCGTAATAAGTTTCAACAAATTATGTCCCATTACTTCAAATACTAGACATACATGTTCTCCATGCACACCTCTAATCTTGAAATCATCGAGTAACTGAACTGTCTTGTTTCTATTGGGATCCGTAGCATCTGCGTCTCTTACACATTTTAACAGTTTTATCTCATCAAGAGCAATTTCAGTATATGAATCTTTGCTTTTCACAATTTTAAGGGCTACGTATCGTGAAGCGTCTCTATCCCACGAAAGCCATACGGTAGAAAACTGCCCCCAACCCAATTTTCTAATGATTTCATATCGGTTGTTCTTAAATGTATCTCCTATTCTGACTGGGTGGTACCCTCCTTTTGCATAGTCTTCCATATCTTCTTGTTCTTCTTCAGATTCCTCCGACTCCGAATTGTGAGATGATTTAGAAGCATCATCAGTATATTCGCTTTCTGAAGTCGAGTCTGATTCATCAGTAGGCGATTCATACTCCTTTTCTGCCTTATCCACTAGTTTCTTCATTTTACGATTCTTTCTAGCACGTATCGCCAACACTTTTTTATTTCCTTGCGCTCTTAAGACTTTATCCATGGACGAAAATTTTCCTTTGTGATATAACTGCAAAACGATAAAACGACATAAATATAATTCATAATTTATTTAACCTAGCCCGCCCGAGTGTGCGATGCTGGCTTATGTAATCTGTCTGTGTGTCTGTCTGTAAACACTGTAACTTCCGAAAGCATCGACTTAGGATTAGTATGATGACACTTTTGGTATACAACATTTCTTTGGCATGAATAGGAACCCTTTTGAAAATGACCAATCGGACCTTCGGAAGGGTATATCTCTTGAACCTACTTTTCGATTTGGCTGGAACCCATTCCGCCGTGCTTAGAAATGTCCCCTTATATCTTCAAATCGGGACTTATCAGAGCGGCAATATCCCACCTGCGCCATTCTTTTCAAAATAAAAATTTGACGCGAAATTTGAACCTAGGAAAATTTTGAAAAAAGACTGGTGGGAAAGCATGTTGACAAATGACAACCTTTAGTAAAAGTTACAGCCAGATCGGATCATGGCGGAGTTATGGCGGGGTTATGGCGGGCACAAAACTGCTCCACATTTTACGTAGAGTTGTCCCCCCCCCACGTGAGGAACTTTGAGAAACCGAAGATCAATGGGTTTGAAAGCGTGACCAAGTTTCATCATCCTAAGCGCTCGGAAGTTCGGAAGTTAGTGTTTACAGACAGACACACGGACAGACATTGCCATTACATAATAAGCCAGTCTCGCACACTCGGGCGGGCTAAAAAGAGCTCACTGCACTGGCGTGATGTAGCCCCCTAGATAAGTTATTATCGTAATACACTTCTTGTATTCCGATAAGAGAATTAGATCGTATTTCCCCGCCAAAAATGACATGTGCTTGTATGTTAGGGATGGGACCGATCGGCATAATATGAGTAACAGTCTAATGTCTAATGTAGTAACAGGCATCGGTCCCTTTTCTTACACATGCGTACTTCTCGCTTACAGGCAACTTGGGGCCCCAAATCGCCTGTAAAGCAGAGGAGTGCTCCAATCTAGTAGCCCCCTATATTCTACTCGCATTTTCAAAAGTGTTGCGTACATGAAACATTATTATGTAGCTTCTAATTCAATGTTGTTAATTAGAGTTTACTACTAAGAATTTACTTAATACTTACATGAAAGACGATGAACTTCAGTATAGATTACAGAATGCGATTAATAATCCTTAAGAAAGTTACCAGGTTATCGTAAATCTTCGTTATCGGCCAGCGTTATCTTCAATTTCCAGTTTTCCAGGGCAGCATCAAGATAAGACTAAGACATCAAGTGGCACGATGAAGTACACCTTAGACCTTAAAATGTAAAAGGCAATGACATTGTTAGTTATTAATTTCGGAAATTATGAAGATCGTGGATAAATCCATAATAATATCAGTATAAGAACTTCACCTCACCATTAGCGTCTTTCCAAGATGAGATGATGAGAAGTTGAGATTTATTGACGAGACTGAAACTGAGGTTAAACACCTTCTTTGCTACTTTTTAGTTTCGTATAGGGACAAGAAATGGGCAAATGGCAAGATGAAAGGTTAGGTATGGTATACGGTATGAAAAACTGTAAAATGAGACCTTCAGAATCGTCTAGTTAACAGTTAAGGAAATGCTGTCTCCACAAGGGCAAGAGGCTGAGGATCAGAGGATCTGCTGTGCTGTACTGTGGTAACTGAAAAAAACAAAAACGCATGCTATTATCACCTGTGTGGTTGGCTGGATGAGTGGTGAACAGTGCATATGCATTCTGCATGGACAAGTGGACAATCAAATCAACATAACATCTCACTATTTACTGGTATTCACTATGGAATTTTGGAAATTGGAAAATTGAATGATGGAACACCAAGGGAACGCGTTTTTACCTTTCCGCCCTTCGCACAGTTCGCAGTAGACTTGACTATTAGTACACCGAGGACGAGAAGTCATCTTTCAAATGAAATAATGGAAACTCTGGAAACTAAATTCCAAAGATTTAAATATTTTTTGAACTGAACTGTGAACAGTTTTACACTGTACAACAATGTGTAGTGTGTAGTCGTAGTCCCTGCAGATTTATATTCTGTAGTAACAAAAGAGTGGAACGGCGAATATGCGATTTACTTACCCAAAGGAAGCTAAATTCTAAACTAATCGAATACAATTCGAGCATACTGCCAGACCCAACCCGGAAAATTTAAGTTGTGGAAGGGTTTAAAATCTGGTAATCTGAGATTGAGATAAACACTGTTGTAGAAATAGAAGACATTTAAGAATGTGTACATAAGAAACATAATAAAATACTTGAAAATAAATTTGCTTCAAAATCAACAATTCGGCCAGATAATTAGCTTTCGTTAGACCGTAGAACATTAACATAGTTAAATTTTAACCGTTATTGAATATGGCCCATTTTCTTGCTCGGAACGCGTTAAGACTTTCTAGGAGTTTCGCACCTCAAGTAAGTACAGCTAATACTAAATCCCATTTAAATATTTTGACCTTCACTTTGACCTTCCCAATATTGATTAGTATTTATAAATGAGCAAGTAGCGTTTAAATTTTAAGCGTCTTTTGCATTTGCAGACAAAATATTTTAGTCTTTATTTATGTGGCTAGGGACACCTCCCCATTCCCCAACTTTCATTCATCATTAACTGCACATTGCGATATACTAACAACTAATTCCCCAGACTAACTAATTATAATTTCAAATTTTGGTATATATATAATATTTGTATTATTGTAGCATCATTATAAATTATTAATATTAGTTAGCTACATGAGCACCGGGTTTTCATGTATTTGGAAAAATAAGTTATTACTTCATTTTTATCTCCAAACTCCAAGTTGTTTACTAACTAATCATATCCGCCTTCCCCTCTACCCTCACCCCAAATCAGGCATTTATTTATTTGGTTTTGCATGATGTTGCTCAAATAGGTTCACTTTCATCCCCTATCTGATGTGTATGGTGTTTATAGGGGATTAATATGAAAAAGTTTGCTATAGCATTCATTGTGTGCTAGCATAGCGTTATATATATCATGTAGCATATCATACAATATAATACTATTTTAAACTTTGGTTAGTAAAAGCTTGATAGGAAGATCCTCTATCTGATTGCTACACTCGCATGAATTGAATTGTTTTTATTTGGCACAAGGCCAGTAGTGCTATTACGATACACATACACAGCACAGAGTTATCTAAAGCGAAACTTCTATTTATTGCAGACAGTATTACAAGAATCCAGGAGATTTTTAAATGTCCACGAATATATTAGTTACACGATCTTGTCCGAGAATGGCATCCCTGTTCCGAAATTTGGCATTGCGAAGACTGCAGCCGAAGCAACTAAAATTGCTGAAGATCTTAATACAAAGGATTTAGTCATTAAAGCCCAAGTTTTAACTGGAGGAAGAGGAAAGGGCCATTTTAAGAAAGGGCTCAAGGGTGGTGTAAAACTTGTATACACGTAAGCTGCTTAAACTACCGTAATACCTTATTGTCTGTGTGCTTCAACCACCTTACCGCACAGAATTAAGGATTTTAACGTAGAAATTGTGACTTACTCTTTTCAGACCTAAAGAAGCTGGAGAAATAGCAGGGCAGATGATCGGCGACTTTCTTATTACAAAACAAACTGGCGAAGGTGGCCGAATTTGTAATTCAGTAATGATAACGGAACGGAAGTATCCAAGGAAAGAGTATTACTTTTGCATTATGATGGAGAGAGCTTTCGGGGTATGATCCAATATTTGGATACTACGATACGACGAACTATGTATTAAACAAGGTTGCGAAATAACCCCCTTCCCCCTGTAATGTTGGCAGTTGTGGTAGCACAACTAATATCCATCCTTTTGTTATCCTGGATTCCAATAAACTAACCTTCCTAGCACGCCTAGTATCCTCAATTACCCATTTGTCCGCGGTTATTATCGGTTAGCCATTAGCCTTACTGGCTGTTCTGTATTTGTGGGTCCGGTAACTAATCTAGTTTTTGTCTGAAGGGTCCCGTCATAATTGCATCATCTCAAGGTGGAGTAAATATTGAAGACGTTGCTGCCGAAAATCCTGGTGCAATTTTAAAGGATCCAATTGACATCACAAAGGGCCTTACTGCAGAGCAAGCGCTAAGTGTTGCAAAGAAGTTGGGATTTGGTGACAGAGCCCAAGAAATATCCGAAATGTTCGTCAAATGTTATAAAATGTTCGTAAAAACTGATGCACTGATGGTTGAAATTAATCCTTTAGCGGAGGACTCCAATGGACAATGTAATTGATTTTATTCATTATTAGTTTTACAAGGCACCACAATATCTGTTTGTTTGGTTTTTATATATAATGTAGATCGACAACTCAACATTTCCTGAGGGAGCAAGCTCAGCATACTTATACATACACTACACGTTGTCACAAGTCACAATGTTGTAGAACTTCAGGAAATGTTGTTAGAGTTGTCGATGTGTACAATAATAAGTGTATATTATATATTGATATATTACTATTTGTGTTCATATTTTACAGATATGTGTCTGGATGCTAAAATTCGATTCGATGATAACTCCGACTTTCGACAGAAAGATATTTTCAAACTTCGGGACTGGACTCAGGAGGACGAGAAAGAGGTTGAAGCAGCCAAGCACAATTTGAATTATATTGCCCTGGATGGGGATATTGGGTGCTTAGTTAACGGAGCCGGTCTTGCCATGGCCACAATGGATATAATCAAGTTACATGGTGGTAGCCCAGCAAACTTTTTAGACGTCGGTGGTGGAGCGACTTCAGCACAAGTCAAAGAAGCATTTAAAATCATCACGGCTGACCCAAAAGTAAACGCCATCATGGTTAATATTTTTGGTGGTATCATGCGTTGTGACGTGATCGCGGAAGGAATTATTGCCGCGGCACAAGAACTTAAATTGAGAATCCCCATTATTGCACGACTGCAGGTATATTATCTTGTTTTACTTTGTCTCATAATTTCTGCAAAAAGGCTAATTTTATTCTGTTCTGATTTTAGGGAACCAATGTTGATGACGCCAAGGTTCTAATTGCCAGTTCAGGACTAAAAATTTTAGCTTGTGACAATTTGGATGAAGCAGCACGCCTGTCTGTCAAGTTGTCCAATATTGTTTCGTTAGCAAAGTCAGCCAAAGTTGATATAAAGTTTGGAAATTTTGAAATCCCTATTTAAGTTACCGAATGCAAATTGATGCCATAAAACAAAAGTAAACTGTTGTAAAAACTTGAAAGTACACGATAAACATTCAATTCCTGTAAAAGATCAATTGCAATCCCCCTTTGATTTTTCCTCAACTCTTTCTGGTCTACTTTACCTGTATGTATAAAAATGCTAGTTCATTCGGACCCAGAGGTATGGATTACCTACTGTCAGTCAGCTGTACAGTACTTAACTAAATAAGTGACGTAGCATAATATTATAGTAGCAGCAATCTCGTAAGATGCACATGCCCAAAATACAGTCGACAAAAGTGAGAAAGTCATTTTGATAGATGTACATAATGATAATGTAAATTCTACACTGTTTCATATAAAACTGTTAGTGTTATTTTATTGCAATGTACTAGTTAATTATAAACTGTTTCGGCTATAACTTATTTGTATAAAGCTTTCGTTGATGTACGGCTCGTTTCGTAGTCTGTCTTGCCTTCTCCTCTTCGTTAACAATTTATAACTATTGTTAAAGATGAGATGTTGATGTTATGTACATTATTCTGATCTTGAAGCCGTGATTCACTAATTGCGGTTATGCTTGTCTCAAAGTGTGTAAAATGGTAATTTTCGGTGGGAGTTTAATTACTCCGATCCCTAATGTAAATAAACATTGATCGTAGATGCGTATACTAATATATTCACTATATATGTACCTAGGTCTGTTTTACGAACCTCGCATAAGTTCTTGCCCACTTCTATCCATTCTACATAAAATTGGGGACTTTTTGCACCGCAGTACTTTTACAAAGTTCGTATTACGGACCACAAAATGATTTACAGTTTATTGTAATCTTAAGTATTTACTATTTACCATTGTAATTAACTAACATGTATCAGATGTTGGCATAGATATTGATACATTTGAATATTTATAGTGACCCTTCTAAAAAAGAACTGCACTGTGTATAGCTTGCATTTAGTCGGAGCAAAATCAAGAATATTATTCGAAGATAAAGTATTATTTATACGAGTGATACATAAAACATAGCAATATCTTTTTAGTTCTGGACCTAGTTGGAAATGGTTTGGGTTGTGGACGAATTTGTCCCCTATCAGACAGTAGCTGTCCTTATTTTCTTCGCTGCAACAGTAGCTATATTTGGAGCAGTAGCCTACAATTATGAAGGACATAGTGAATTTGATTTTATTAAGTTGAGAAATCGCCTTTTAGAGAATAGATATAGCAATTTCTGGAGATCACTTCCTAAACGCTTATGGCGTTTATTCATACCGGCATTTTTTGTTCCAAGTTACCGTGAGGAGTGGGGAAGATATAAAGCTTGGAACTGCAGAGCTCAATTTAGATCCCACGCGGAGAAAGATGTCTTGCATCGTAAAAAGAAAAGAGCGCATGCTAGGCATCAGAAAGCCACTTCGGCAAAAAGTCATAAGACAGAGCTAGAGAAACGTTTGGAATTAGAAAGAGAACACGATCATTCACTATGCCAAAAAGTTAAAATAAATGTCAATGGCCATATATTTGAAACACAAAAAAGAACCCTAAATCGATTTCCAGATACTCTATTGGGGAATCCCCTTCGAAGAATGAAATTTTACGACCCTATAAAGAACGAATATTACTTCGACAGGAGTCGGCTTTGTTTCGAATGGATTTTGTATTATTATCAAAGTGGGGGACGGCTCTGTCGACCTGATAATATTCAAAACGATGTTTTCTATCAAGAAATAAAGTTTTACCAATTAGGGAAAGCTTCAATTCAACGGTACGAAAAAGATGAAGGTTGGACTAAGAACACAACTCTGATGGATTTGCCTGCAAATTTACTCCTTCGCAAGCTCTGGCTTCTTTTTGATAGTAATTCTCTTTTTTAAGTGCATTATTACCATTGGCATCCCAAATTTTTAACCATGTTTGTTTGCATTTCCGACGCTGCAGTCCCTGAAAGCTCAAGGCAAGCAACCACTTTAGCCCTTTTGTCTGTATTTGTTGTCCTTACGAGCATTGTTGTATTCTGCATTGAGACACTTGACGCTTTCAAACCTCAATTTAAAAACTCCAAATCCAACAATAGCCCGGAAATGGACGATCGAGATTGTTTGGATTTTACGGACCCTTTCTTTTTCTTAGAAACCGTAAGTTTGCTCATTTCCAGTATTCCTGGGTTCTAATCAATTAATGCAGTAATATACTTTGTATGCTTTCTTTCCAAAAAGTCCTGCAGTGCATGGTTCCTTCTTGAACTACTTGTCAGGTTTATCTCCTGTCCTGGCAAACTAAAGTTTGTTAAGAATTTTGTCAATATTGTTGATATTATTGCTGTATTGCCTTACATCCTTAATATTGTCGTTTATGCAGCGGATCCAAATAGCTGTCATAATACTGTAAGATTCTTACATAGTGGTACATATCAGCCACCATAATAAACCGTTATCCAGATTCAGGATTACTTTCATCAAACTAAATTCCTGAATATGTTTTCTAGAAATCAAATTCTGCTACATCATCTTTGTCAGTTATCAGAATAGTCCGTCTCGTTCGAGTATTTCGTATATTAAAGCTATCTCGTCACAATAAGGGTTTGGTAAGTTACCGGATGTTGTCAACACTTTGATTTTTCCAAGTTTTCAACTTTTGGATTTATATAGGCCAAAAAGATTATATTGCATATTTTTTCGTTTCAGAAAATCCTCGGATTGACTTTGTCGTCTTCTTTTAGCGAACTTCTCCTCCTGATTTTCTTTGTCGGAGTTGGAACTATATTATTCTCAAGTACAATGTATTATGCTGAACAAACGTTTGGTACCGACTCTGGTCACGGGCAATTTGAATCCATACCGGCTGGATTTTGGTGGGCATTACGTAAGCTAACAATGTTTTAGTACACACATTGCATTATAGCATAAAATCCATATTTGGGCGTGAAATGGGGTACATTATCAGATAAGATTTTATTATTTCGTCCCCTCCTGAAATACAGAGACACTCACAACAGTTGGCTATGGAGATCAGGTGCCACGGTCCTTTGTAGGGAAAATTATTGGAGCCTTCTGTGCCATTGCAGGTGTATTGACGCTCTCGCTTCCGGTCCCAGTTATCGTATCCAATTTTAATAACTACTACCGTCAAGAAATAGATGAAATGGAACAAAGGTCCATTCCGTACACACATACTGACATGTGCCCTTATCTGCCCGGAGGCTTTGGATATGGAGTTAAGCCCAAGGTAATGTCTAATCCTGCAGGAAAGTTTGCAAAATCTTCCACTGAGCTATATAAGGGGTACAATGAAGCAGATTCCGATACAGACTTTGAGGATTTGAAACTTGAGAAGATTATCCGAAAGCATGTTTAATAAAAATTAATAAATTGGACTCATTTCGGATTTCATGGACGAATTGCGTTATAAATAATGTTATGAAATTAGGTAGTTTTCAATTAAATGGGCTTTCTCCTTCATGAATTAAAATGCATACCCTTGTATTATGTTATGCGTATTGTGTTTAGTGTAATAAGATTTCTAGGTTCCATCACTCGTTAGTTTGGAACAACATAAATGAGCGCATGTAATTCATACATATCTTCATAGTAGATTATATGTTACAGATTTTCGATATCTTGGGCAATGGACACCAATTATCTATTTTTTGACAATGTGCACAAATCGGCAAATGGTTTGCAATCGATATGTTTAGGTATCCCTTAGGTTGTCAGCATCGTCAGCATTGGGTTAGTGGTGAAGGTGAAAGTCATTATGGCATTTCTCTAATATAAATTCGTCATTATTATTGCTGTATAATACTCGTGATCAATTAACAACGGGTTGTGGTAAATTACACCCACGTCACCCCGTTCACCCACTTTGCGTTTATAGCCTAACCTAACCTAACTGAACACAATCGCATAAACTGGGCGAAGTGGGTGTAGGGTGTACTTTAAAATTCCCCATTATCAACTAGTATATCTGTATTCAGTTCAGAACCTTACCTAGGTACTTACTATAGGTAGGTATAGGTACCTATTTGTAATATGCCCACTTATACCATATCCAATGAATTCTTAGCAACCTATTTACGGTACTCTTTTATTCAGTTCGCTATCCCTGATAGAACAATGTATCCCTGATGCGGAAATGCGGAAGTGTCAATTCCGGTTAGTTTCTGGTTTTCTGTTCCAATTCCAACTACAGCAGGATTTGGAGATGAGTTCTCCAATGGTAATAATTAAATTATATCAATTAAAAAATTAATAATAAGATAGACTTTCTGTAAAAGCTGCTATTACCACATTTCTTCGTAGGTATATTGGGGAAAGTGGTTGGGGGTTTATGCGCTGTACTTTGACCGAATGGTATGTGCTTAGAGTACTTACTAACTAAGTACTTTATGTCCCTGCAATGGCTGACCGTACGATTTATAGTTGGGTCGGTTTTCTATACATGTAACACCAGATTAGCAATAAGTAGTATATGATTTATCAATATATTCTGTACAATCAATAGTATCAAGTATTTGTAAGTACTACAATATTTATTACTTTAACAGAGTACATTAAACAATTTTTCACTTAATTTACACAAAATGTCAACGATTTCAATAATTTCAACTCATTTTAGCAACGCGAGTCATATAAGTGGGGCAATGGGGGCAAGAGGAGCACAAGATTCGGATGATGGAACTGGTTGAAAAATAAACTACCTGACCGCTCTGGAACCTCTTCATCATCGTATAGAACAAAAATTTTTATACTTTAAGTTTTGCTATATGAAATTGAATAGGACAAATAATTTGAGATTCTTAAGCATAAAAATAAGCAGAAAGAGGAACCGAAGAAACTGAAGTTTGTATTTCATCATCATAATGTGTACATTATAGATTATAGTACATGCATAGGTACACATAATAATAATAATAGCCTTTTGCTTATGTAGTAGATAATAAAAATCGGGAATTTGAGTAATTAATTTGAGTAATTTTTCCAGAGCGTTTTCGCTTATAATAAATGTATAATAATATATACCCACTCTTCTCAAAAACCAATTAAATAACATTGATATTACATTGGTGAAGGCTTTTGTGTAGTGACAATAAGTCAAGTCAGGTACCTTTGTTTTTACGACCTTTTTTGGAGTCCTTTTCCTTCTCTGGCATTGAATAAATCCTGGAGCTCAAACTATCCGTATCTGATATGAAAGCGTCGGATATTTCTGAAATTTCTGGGATACTTTCCCACCTTCTGCCCAATTTTCCCAAGTCGGGGGTCATCCCTCCAACTTCGCAACCATTTTCAATTTTAATCTGAGGAGTTTGGCCATTTGCTGAAGAATGAATTGGCAATACATCCGCAACAGAAATCATGAGAATATTATCACTCATTTTCTTGGTAGTCGTAATACAAGTATTTGAGGATTCTGTTATATTCTCAACATGAGTTTCTTCCAAAGGAATTGCTCTGTTTTTTACAGCCAGAGCTTGTACCGATAATTCTTCCATGGTAATTTCTGTGTACTCTGAAACACAATTTTCCAGATTCTTGTTTTGACTTTGACTTTCACATTTATCATCTGCATTTGCAATGGTGCTTTGATATTCGTAATATTCTTCCCCCATCATGGATTCAGAATCTTCAATGCTAAATGTCTTTTCTCTCGCTGTATCTCTGGCTTCCCCTTTAGATTTTCGGCGAACTTTAAGAAATACCAAGAAGTGACCAATTGCGAATATGAGGGAAGTGCAAAGGATGACCAAATAAATGAAGTACATCCGAAACCTTCTACTTTCACAGTGGGAGTCACACTCTGTCTTGTACATCGTAACAGTTCTCACGAAACTAATGATACGAAATTAGCAAAAAGATTTCCTAGAATTTTTCCTCTTAATATTGTGAGAAAGCAACGTTCTGTTTCCTAGTATTACATTTTATTGCGTAGGTCGCCCCAAATAAAAACTGGCAAATTATTTTTCCAATTTGAAGTCCTTATGTATACTAATAGTTATGTAGTATGTAGTTAGTTAGTATATATTTATATATTGAATGTTTACTGTATAGCCTTGTATATAGTTCTGTTAGACCATCCTCGTGTGGTGCGGGGGTAAAGAAACAATAATATGTATATTATCCACGTAAGAGAATCTAACCGTTTCTGTTCCGATGTTATCAAAGTGTAGGAGGAATAAATCACAAACTGTCTCTCAATATGTATCAGCAGTAGAAGTATCACGAAACATGGCTAATCTGTGGGTATTTCATTCTGCCAAATTATCTTGTATGAATAGTTTGGTATATAGAAAATAGCTCAAGACTACATTATTAATCGAAAGAAAAGTTTCAGTACCTAGACAAATAATTAGAATAGAATATTAAATAACATCCTTGCACGATAAGGACAAAAATGGACTCTATATAAATTGACAGATAGTGACTCGGAATCGGCAAGTTTGGTTGATACCACTACCAACCAGGCAGATATTGTATCCAGTTGTGCAACCTACGCGGTTACCAGGTATCCAGATTTAAGAAGATTGTCTCAATTATGACAATGCCAATCGTCTCAATGTTTAGATATCCCATACTTTTTCGAATTGGTACAGTACTCTTCCTAAACCACTTGACCAAACAATGGGTATTCGGGTTCTTTCGAAAGGTTTAATGATTCTAATTATAGCCCACAGAAATTTTTCTCTGATTTTGAAATGCTGGCGTATGTAAGTTCACTTTACTCTTTACAATTAAAATACACTGGGCTAACCACACCAGATTGACAATGATGATTCTACATTTCCATAAACACCTAATATAATTCTTAGGTAAAGTGGTATCGGAGAAGTAGCATTCGGGAGGAAATATAGTCAGTGACTTGTCTTAATCTGAACTCTCAATTTAAGTTAGTTTTCGAGGCATTCTTATATGTAGTAAACATATAAGTACAGATAGTATACATTTTTCTTAAGTGAAGGAATGCAGGTTTACTCATTGGAACTTGGAACCCTTACACGAATCGATCGTCACCAACGAACAATGCATAATAGTATCACCATAAGTATAAGATCTCTATCTGGGAAATCGTGGCACATCACTCCACAGGTTACCTAATCTGCTGTGTTAAATTCAATAACTCATTATCTGGAGAAACCCCCAATTTTATTTTTTGCAACCTGCTCTATCCATAATTTATTTTCCCCATAGTAAGTGTACCGATTTTTCTCTGCACAATCTGGTAGTCTTTGTGTAGTGTCCATAACTAACACACTACGATACTTAACATTTATAACCTTACTACGGTAGACAAAAGTTAGAATCCGATGCGATCGCGTGCTCATGTTCGCTAAAGACAGTTAATGTGTGATATGTAAAATGCAGTAGTACAGTATAATAATGTATGTAAATATGTAATATCCACAGGTTTATGTATGTATGGATTTTATTCACGGTGACGAAGGCGGTCCTGTTAGGATTCCGAGTTTCCTTGCGTAATTATTAATTACTTGTTGCCAGCAGACAATCCTTTATATATTTACATACCTGCCTAGGAAGGGTGAAATACTGTGATGGTCCTTCAATTTTAAACAAAGTTAAGTATCTATGAGGTATAATGGATCGATAAAATATTAAATGCTCATACATACGGACGAGGAGCGTTAAGGGAAATTTATGTTGTTGTTGTATTTATGTTGTATGAAATTGGTGTTGTTTATTACAGCTTGCAGCTTTTACTTTATCACTTAGAAAAGCATGTGTTAGCAGCTACAAACTACAAAGAAACTTGTTCAGTTTTATGTATGTAGTAGTACCAACGAACACAAATCTAAATCTTGTATTACATACAAACTCCAGAATGGAATTATTGTAAACAGTTGGATAATGGATGATGGCTAAGTATCTTTATTGTATTGCAACATACACAAAGCACGAGGGACGACGAGTAATCTTCAGTATACACTACACAGTAATATCTAGGAGTTATAAGTCCAGGTCAAATGATTGGTATGATAGTAAAAGGAGTTCAGTACCAGTATTAGTTGGTAGTTACTTACAGTAGTAGTAGAAGTACATAGTAGTAAATAGTAGAAGAAGAAATATATCCCACCCAACCCAATCCGAATAGTAATAACCATGAAAAAGTAGTTATAACGGTGAAAGCTATAATTTCATCTTGTATGTAATACAGTCGCAAAATCCTAACCTAATTAATCTGTAATTAATACATTAGTAGAATAGAAAGTCCATTAAGCCATACATGGAAAGCTGTCTGGCTGAACTCTCTCAAAATTGCATTGCTGTCTATTTTTATGGCCCACATAATCTGACTGAATAGAAAGTGTTGTAGGAGAAAATGACAGCCCTTTCTCTGTAATGCTTTCTCTGCATGCCATGCTTTTTAGGTACAATGTACTGTACAATACTCATCGTTATTCATTAGGTCTTGAACGTGTGGGCACTATTAATAGATAGGTACAGATATAGGTAAATATGTAGTATGGTCAAATTCATTAATTTTTCTTGGTCCTCGTTTCATAATACAATTTAAACTGCTACAATAAAAGTAAATAAAATTCTTCACACAATCTTGTTTTTCCTACCATATTGGTCACTTATTGACATCGTATTGCATGTAGAGGACACATTATCACATGTAAGATATTATCATTCTTTATAGGATCATCTAGTCTAAAATACTTTTATACTTAAAAATCTCAAAATGTTAAATTAAGATAGTAAATAAATTACAAATCAATACAAATTAAGACATTACTTTCATTGCCAATTGGTCAGATACATCTGCATATACATGATGAAAAGTATGATCCCATACAGTCGATAACAAAACTCGTAACTCGTGTCTTGTTTATAATTTCGCATTTTATGCGCTTATAGGGATTCTACATTTTTTTATTAAGTATTAAGCAACTTGTCTCCTTTATGTGAATGGTCTGCCCGTCTGTCAATGATGATCACAATGATTATTATCAATAATTATCGCAATGATTATCAATGACTAAGGATTACAAGGATTATCAGAATGATTTTCACTATTGACAAGCTCCTTAATTACGTTTACCACGCTTATTTATTTGTATACTACATTCTACATACTACTTCTACTATTGAGTGATATAGCTGCTTATAATAACGTTAGATGTTTTCAGGGATATCGTCATTGGTACGCATAATGGTTACATGATCCGAAATAAATGAAAGTTCAGCTCAGTATTCATAATAAATCAAATGTATTAATTAGTCGCATTGTACATAAGCAGCTTTCAAAAGTATAGAACTTTATATCTATAAAGGGTCTTTACATATTTTATTGCACTACTACAATTAGAATTCTACATTGCTACTTTTGCTTGCCGTGCTGGACTACTACAGTATTCACATGATACTCACATATATTTATCTCACTACTGCTGCTATTCTTTCTTATATTTTTAACATTAAATTGTATGTATGACATAAACCGTTATCGTAAAGGGAAATCTTAAAAAAGTTCGATAATTGGCAAATTGGCATTGTCAAGTCCTGCTTTGCTTGTCTAGTCCAGTCCAACCATTAATTATATTAGTTCGTCTATATCAATATTCGAAATCAATAGATTTCTTTTGTGCTATTGTTTACTCCTCTAAATTAAATGTGAATTCTATTGTAAACATAATTATAACACTTTATAAACGGTCTGGTCCTTGGGCCCTCCCAGTCACAGGTTCAGTCAATACTGCTATACATGTGCAGCCTTTATTTGTTCACTCATAATTGCACTTTTACAAATCCATTGTATCGGCTATTATTACACAAAAAATTGTTCAAATCACAATAATAATGCTTAGATTAATATGTGCAGTGCATTTAATGAATTTTAACTCACTGACAATAAATTTTCAGAGCGCTTTATGATTTTAATAAAACTTTTAATTATAGTAGCGTAACGCGCCTGTACAAAAGAATATACCAGGGCACGCGATTGACACAGATACTCCTGTAATTATTTAGTATTTGCACGTACAATTAAATGTGGTCATTCATTTTATATATCTACATACATACCTATGACATACGGATCGAAAAGTTTAACACATCATGAATGAAGTATGAACATACATATTTAATCATAGAAATCTTAACTTACAAACTAGTGTTTTTACTTCAGACATTGTCAATACTAAATAATTTCATATCTAGCAGAGATAACCTTTTTATACAATTTTTACCATTATGACAACTAATTCCTAGGAACACAACGCAATACACTAATAATATATTTTAATATACATTTACGCCTCAATTGCCTAACCCCCAAATAATATAAATCTTAACATGTACACTGGTATATTAATATTAATTATTAACTATACATGTAATGTTACGCTCTGATTTTTCCATCACATTCAGACTGATTAATAAGTCTATCCATCATTTTCAGTTTCAGTAGGATGCATATATATTAATTTTGAACAAGGTTCTCCTCTGTAGGCAACACATCAACATGAGTAGCATTTTCTCTTTTCACGACATGAACTTTTCGATTGGACAAACAGGCTACGAAAGATTGTTCAGGAAATCTTACTGTGAAAGTGAAAACATTAACATTAACGTAATTAGATACCTATATAAAATAATTTTCTATACAAAGATTTGTATAAAATCCACAAAGACAAACGGTATTAAACAGTATATCAACAAGATATATTAACTAAACTGATTTAATAGTGAATTATCGATACCTGTAATTCTATTCCACTTCCAAGTTTTACCACAATCTTCTCCGCCAGTTGAGCTTCCATTTACCGGCTGGGCAGCGGCTGTTCCGTGGTCATCCTGGGCCCCAAGATTGACAAGGCCTGTACCATTTCCGTCCCCAGTTCCATTAGCTCGCTTTGATGCACTAAAGTCGACAGGGAAAGAATGGGTCATCAAGCTGGTTATTTGCTGAGATGTAGTTTCACTACTAGAAAGCTCGCCGGTAGACTAAAAAAAGTACAATACAATGCAGTAATGAATTAAAGCATTCCCTTTGGGCCACTTTTTTTGAATTTCATTGAAAAAACTCTATCGAAAGAGTTTCGATTCAGCAACATTTCATACCCTTTACGTTTCTGTTAAAATTCAAAAAAAGTGGTCTAAAAATGAAACCTAGGCACAGAGCGTCCTGCAGCTAGTTAGCGGCGCTATGTGCCTACGACATAATATGTAAATATTTGTTGTTTGCTGAAAGTTTACCCCAACTATGGTCCCATCCTCCTGTATAATCATATGACCCCTCTGTCCTTCTACTTTTATATCCAGATGGACCATTTCAGCTTATTCCAATGGATTTCCAAGTCGAAGATGTAAGCTGAAACTATAAAAAAGTAGAACAATATTAATTTATGCTTAATTTATACTCTGTAATTGTACACAGAGTACAGACACACGTTCACACATAGCTCAAAAAGCGAAAGAGAAAAACAACAAAAGTTGAAAGTGGGAGGACGCGACTCGTAACATGATTGCAATATCAGACTTAATGCGATGTTTTGAACTTAAATTAAAATACACATATTAAGGCATTATCTAACGAAACATTTCTTTATGATAGAATATCAAAAAATTGAAAAGGTGCACTTACAAATTTGAAAATATGGACTTAAGTAGACTTATGTACTACCAACTACGCACTGGATAAAGATTATTGTGAAATGCAAAACTGGACTGTTCCAAAAATGTGCGCTTAAAGCAAGGACATCAAGCACAAACACAGACGCGGAAATCATGTCCCACTCCCAGGAAAAGGAGATCTTCATGTAATTTGTAGTGTTGTAAGAACATTTTTTGCCAATAAAAAGGATTTATATTAGCTTAAAGTTAAAGTGACATGGATGTACAGTGCTTACTTTTGCTAAGCTTGTAATTCCATTTATATAATATGAAACTATTGGTTCATGATATGATTAGCTCCACGTATTCGGATGTAAAGGCTTTCTGTATTTTAAATAGTTATAAGTTCTTATACAATTATAGTTAAAGTTACTACTTATATATATCTGTAATACGGCAATTTCTGAAAATATTTAATAATTTTTGAATAATTGATTATGCCAGCCAACTATGTACGTTGGGCTGCATACCTAGGTACTAATGAGTTTGATAGATATTACTTTAATTATGGATTGATTACATATTTATAGGTACAGATATTTGGCACAAACTGGTATATTGAGCATAAATCTTTATTAGTAGTAAGCATTACAGAAATATACAGGAACAATCCGTATGTTAAGTTATAGTACATAGGTACACGAAATAAATTTCAATACTAATTCTATGTACGCACTATGCATAATATTTACACTAAAGTTTACACAAACAATAATATATTTTACTTTTTACAATAAATATACAATAATATATTATATTTTTTGTCAATTTAGTCAACATAACAGCAGACGCTTTTGAACATCAATATTTAATCCTTATAAAATAAAATCAGCTAAGTCCGAATATTTGTAAACCTACGTATAATTGGTCTATCACATGTACTATACACTTCTGAATGATTATCATAGTTGTCTCCAATTATTTAGTCCAACAATTAATATCTGAATTGAGAAAGCTTATAAAAATACTTCACCATAAAGGTAGCACCTATATTTACATTTTTACAACGCAAACATTATAGTGTTTCGATAATTGGTTCATATTTCTACTCATCTTCAGATGTTGTAGCGATCCAGTCTCCAATTGCTTTACATGCTTCAGGTCCAACCCAAAGCAATCCGGACAAGAAAAATTCAATATAACCAACGAATGCACCCATAGATACATCCAGGACATAATGACGACGTAAGAGAACTCTCGAAATACATACAGCAATGGCCCAAGCGTATAAAATTACCCGAAACAAAAATGACATTTCAGGATATGCCCAGTTACTAAAAAACAAAGCTAGGAAAACAGCTCTGCTCGCATGTCCGGAAGGAAAACTGAACTTATCAGGACCTTTGGCAAAGAACATTTCACCGGACTTATTTCTTGGGGGTCTGTTTCGGCGGGCAACTGCCTTGATAAACGAGATTATCATTATATCGTAGACTAAGGCTGAAAAAACATTCATATAAAACATATTTATTTTTAAATATTTTATGTAATATGTAATTTGTACACTTTTACGTACTAGAAATGAAAAATTATCTACGTATGTAGTAAGTAAGTAGGCAAAGAAAACTTACCGAGTAGTAAGTTAATCTCTATTTCCCTTGAGCTAGTCGATCTAAACAGATATATAGCTATGAAAGTAACTATAAACCTGAAAAAATTAACAATAGGAAACAATCAAAATTAATTTGGGAACTGAGTATTCCAGGTGTTAAATTGATTACTAATTAAGTAGTGTAGTGATAGCAAGTGTATCTTTACGTACCAAGGAATCCCATGACACGAAATCTGCAAAAACCAACAAGAAAGTAACCATTGCACTAAAGTGTTACTAAATTACGTTTGTGTAAAATATGTGGATTATTTATATGTCCCCATGTACAAAATATTTGCATTCAGGCTATGGAGACACTTAATTTTGCAATTACAAAGCAGTTCTTTCTCACTCACCTCTAATCCCTTCAAATGCATTTTGTAGTTTGTTTCTATATCGGGTAAGATTTTATTAGCTGCATCGCAAACTTTGTTTGTGATATCTTGATCCATTATTAGTAGACTTCTTAAGGGAGCAGGAACTCGGTCTTTACTGGAAGGCATTTTTGCAGTTTATTATACGTCGGTGTGCCTGTAATTTAGAAATTTGCTACTTATTGCTTATAACATAACTTATAACATGCTTATAATACAATTGCACACAACTTATTAGCACATTATCAACTCATTATAGGTAAATATGTTTGCTCGAAATAATTGCAATAATTATACTAATAAAATGTAATTCCATTTTAGCTTGTATATTAAAATTATAGTAAGTATTACATACATACCTTTGCTAACCAGGTTTTCTGTTTCTCGATATTCGTTGTCCTCCAAAGTAATTTTAGCGGTGATTTTTTAGCTGTTTGATGCAGCTATATGTAGTGTGCTATAAAAAAATTAAATTTATATTCAGTATTCATTAATTCATTGTGAATTATTACGATTATTACTAATAAGTACTATACATAAAATAACCACCCACCCACAGTACAGTATCGATAATGCAAACTATTTAGCACAAGTAAAATGCATATGAATGCACTTGGTCCTTACTCCTGATTGTCCTGATCCGGACAATAAATCCCTTTTATACAGATTACAAATATTATTTCCTGTTTGTCCTTAACCTTTATTGTATCACTGATTTAAATAAACCTAAATGAATTGAATATTAGATTTCCGAAACTTGGTTAATTTGGTTAACCCTTTTTATCTACATTACACACAGGTATTACTAGTAAGGTATTTATTGCAGACAATCGTTATTTATGTTACATTAAGAGTGCTTAATGAAACAGAGTAGGTAGTTTTATTGTGTAATCCAATAAATATCTATTATTATCAGTGTTGTTTTCTCGTGACCATGAAAAATACTTCAATACTTCACACGTGTAGTCTCTTAGTCAGTCAGTGCAGTAGTTCGTTCTTTCATCTTTCGTTTCGTACTATCTGCTATACACTGAAGTTTCACTTACAAAATATTTCAATGAAACGTCACTGCACAGCTTGTCATATATATGAGTAAGCATATTCAGGGTAAAGGTCAAAGTAGAGATAAGGATGAGTTTACTTTGACAGATATTTTTACAGCCACATCGAGTGACATCATAAAACAAATTGTTCGTATAGAAATTACAACAGTATTAATATTTTTCTACTAGCTATAAGAAGTTACTAACTATTTAGTATAATAAAAATACGTAATATAATGTAATAATAACCAACTAATAAGTACTAATGCCAATTGTTCTCTGTTTAGCATATAAATTGTATTGCCTCACATACTCACATAGTAGGTACCTCCTAATAATGTTTGTTGGTTTTGATTCTTAGGTTTGTAAATGAAATTATGATAAAATGAGCATAATATTATTTTGACTTAATTCCCCTTTACATATGTATTAGCTCAGTCTACAAAATTTGCGTTACTTTTACCTATATGCTTATTTTTTTTTATAAAAGTAGATTCCCTTCGCAAATCGCAATAAAACGTTTAAAAGAATTATAAAATCCGTGTCTTACCTGAAAATAATAAGGGTGTTATATAAATTAATTTTGGCAAAATGTAGCTTATAAATATAGACAACAGTCTTCGTCTTCAGCATTCCACAGTCCACCCACACTGTGACAGTCAGCTGTTGGCTTTAAACCTTCTTCAGGTTAGGCTTACTCTAGAGTCTAGACTTATTATTCGCTGGCAGCCGGGTACCGAGCAAGTGAAGCAGTTCTTGTTCTTATACACAGAATAGTGTTATACAGAGTTACAGAGTACAGAGTATACTATGTGCATACAAACATTTACAGTATTAGGTAAATATAGTATTGCCCAGAATGTATTGCATAATATTGCCTTTGATATGGTACAGCTACAGGAAACACAAATAGTACTCTTTAAGTAAGTATGTACCACAAGTAATGTAAAATTGGACAATAACAATGTAAAAATCTTAAAAAACCTACTTATTCATTATTTGGTCTGCATATAGGTATTTTATATTTCGTTTTATTATTTATTTATAGGTATTAATATTTTTTGTGAAAAAGTGTATACATTCTGTATTTACTTATTGCCCCTAGAGAGGAGAATGGAGCATTTTGGAAGCATTACATATATAGAGGGAGGGCATATTGAGGAATAAAGCTAAAGGGTTTTGGAAACAGGCATATTTAGAGGAGATTCTTCGGATTATATCCTTACCTCTATGTTAAATAACAATACATATATATATATGTACATATCTAGTACAGTACAGTACATATATCTTAAACGCACAACAACTCTTAAGCTAATTCAAGTCAAATCATTTATTTCTGTTTGTTGGGTTTGCGTTGAGCTTGAATTCTTTAGTAAGTAAGCCAGTGTGATATAAGTGTAGTAGTAGATATGTATGCGATGCTGATTGAGTTGCCAAGTTGAAGTTTTAGCTGGACTACGAAAATGCAGTGCAGGATGACTTAACTTGAGACTTTTCAGGCGTTGACAGTGCACGTGTTATATGGTTTAACTTTTAAGTAGCCTAAGTATAAGTATACGCATGTTTATAGATATATTAGTGTATTAAGTGAAAGTAGTTTTATATCACATCCCATGGACATGACATAAGAGTCTAGAAAGGTCCCCTCGTCCTCGATTATACCAGAAAGTCTGCTGGACTTAATTCCAGTCTGAGAAGCTCTCCAGCAGAGCTCTACTTGTAGTACTCAACAAACCACTCTGATCTCCTCTCCAGGCAAGACTTGAAGAAACTGTAAAAGTCTCTAAAACACCAAACTCTGTCCACAGCACAATCCAACCAAACTAAACCATAAAGCCTATACTTTAATACTTCGGTTAGTTTGGTTTTAAACAGAAAAGTAACTGCCAAAGTAAAACAAAGCAGAAGAATTCTCCTTTCAAAGTACTCGCAATCTAGTATACAGATACAATACCATATTATATGATAACCACCGATATCAATGTAATTATATATAACAGTATATTTCTGCAAATCAAGTCATTTAGGAACAAGTCCATTAACTGCCCATATACATTGGGCATACGTCCTCCGAAAAGAGATATCAATTAAAAGATATAAAGGTCACGGTTAAAGTTAAAACTGTAGTTGTATGTGTTTTTCTCTGAGGTTGGCTTAATATAATAATTATATTTATATTATTTATTTATTTATTTATAAAAGCTCTCTTCATTAGTCTGATTCATGCTGCACCTATTACTTTCACCATGAGCATAACAGCTTTTCGTACAATTTATCAGGAATTTTAACTTTCATTCTTAATTTTCTGCATTCTGAGAGATTCATTAGTTTCGCCCATATTGGTCATTCATGTAATATGCAACAAGAAAAAGTAGAAATTATATGTTAAATGAACGAGCACTCCGTAGGTACTTACTTACCTAATAAATAGTAATTAATTGATTTTAATTGAAGACATGAAAAGATTTTAGTAATTAATTATTTGATTTTGGACATGTAGCTGCAATAATAAGACATTTATAGTTTAGTACTGTGTAGTACTACTGGTTTATAAGGCCCATTTTCGTCAAAAATCAAACACTTATTTATAAATGGAGCAGAAGTCTGTAAGTACGTATAAGTACGTATAGGTCCGCAAATCAAATCCAACTTTGGGGAACTAGTATTCGACATTATTTCTTTCTACGTCCACAGGCTACACTCTATTCTCATAATATACTTTAGAACTCCTTTGCTTTATTTTCCTATTCTATCAATCATGAATCAACTACAGATCTTCTTATTAGATACTCTTTTAGGAACTCTGAACACAAAGAAAGGGATTCAATTGAATTCATGGCTCATCTTTCCTTTTTAGCCGGCAAGAAGAAAAGTGGCAGAGCAAACCGCCTGTAACAGCAGTGCCACCTAATACAACTGCCCTGCAATTTCTATCACTCCGAGTTTTCCTTCTTGACTAAACAATTTCTTCGGAGTTTCTATTCACTTTCTTATCTCTGCTAAGAACCAGAGCAGGGAATTTCGTCTGTGTCTCTGAGTTCTCTTCTTCCACCAACGGCAACTTGGATATACAAATAATACAGAAAGTTCACCCACTATAGTATAGTTATATCTGTATTGTATGTACGTACGTTGACTTGCTCCTACTACCTATCATACAGGTTAAGTCTCAACGAATCCGCGACAGAATTTACGTGAATCTCAAACTTCGTAAGCCTGAAGTTGATACATTTTGCCAAACGTGGAGTTAAAAGTTGACTAAGTTGTACATTATTTATAGAAATATCACATACTACATTAGGAGGATTCCTTATTTTCTTTAGCTTTATAAGTTTCATTTATGAATTAACGTAGCAAAGGAAATCAGTATTCTGTATTTCTCCTTTCACCTTGCAAATTATTTTGCAAAATATTTTTATTTACAAAAAAATATGCATGTTTAATATGAATTCGTTGTCCTAAATAAGTATTATGCTATGCTACCTATATGCATATTTCCTTTTCAGATAAATTTTTGAACTACGATTAGGAATTACAAGTTGCAACGCATACCGAAGCATTTTTAACCCAAAACACATCTGTATTAGCAATTATTTTATTTTAATGAAGCAAGAACAATGCTTGTAATTGTAGGCGATCTTGCAAAAACAGTACTTGAATATTCCGTTCGAAAGATGGATGTACAGTCAGGGATTAAGTTAAAAATCTCGCTTATATGCAACATTTCGTCGTGGAAAATCTTTTGTTAGCTAGGTTTACTTTACTATTCCCCTGGTCCTGATGTGGACCTTACTCAGGCAGGTGTCGTTATACTATTCCATGATATCCATGTACATAGTTATACTACAAGTAAGTAGACTGATTTCACAAGCCTACCACCTACGCCATAGGCACTAACGATAACAATAACTGTTAGTACCTATAGGTATGTCGTATTGTATGTATAGGCATGTTTTACATCACAAGCAAGGTCACCTGCAGGACTACTCTGCATAAATTGTGTTCCTTATTCTCCATCCCAACGGAACAATTTCCTGTCATTCATGAGAATTGTAAATAAGTAAAACACGATTTGAAATTTTTGACATAGACAACAATTCTCTCGACTATATCTTTACATTCTAGCATTCATGCAAGATTTATTTGCTAAACGGGAAGAAAATTCCATCATTCATGATTTAAGACTACGCACCATGTGCATTGTACTGTACTCCATTGTATTCTACAATTTGTACTGGAAATGTTCCTTTCTACATACACGAAACTTCACATAAATACATTACATAACACATTGTACACTTAGTACGTACAAAACAACGTTTATGCTTTAATAGCTTCCTTCAAAAGGGGACTAGGGATAGGTACTTCTGCATAAATAAATACAGTAAAAATTTGCAACTTATACATAATAGTACCTACACTAATATAGCAATCTTAGTTCCAGTGTGCTTTTATGGATGAAACTAATGTGTGAACGGAGAAAGATAAATGTAAAATGTAAGTAGATAAATGTGTAGCTTTATTTGTAAGAATAAGGAAGAAAGGTTTGTAGTTTTTATTGTACTGTAGCTAAGAATAAGGGTATATCAATATTATGTAGTCGGTGCTCATTGTCAGTAAAGTCAGCAGGTAGTAGTGAAAGGAAGTGAAGGGACCCTGTAGTGTAGTGCATATATTTAACTGTGTGATGCTCTTGAGTCCGTTCAATTCAGTTTCAGTAGTATATGTACCACAGTACGATATATGTAGTAAGTAGTATGTAGTATAGTATAGTAAAGTAGTAAAGTGTGTATTCGTGTGGTGCAGTGTGCAGTATGGATAAGATAAGTAAGTGAATGAAAAGAAGTGAACGTGAAGGTAGTATGGATTGTATAGTAATACAGATAGTAGTATATATGTAGTAGTAATAATAAGTAGTAAAGAGGTAGTATATAAGGAGGTGGAGGAGAACGACGGAGGAGAAGGCAGGCAGGCAAGCAGGAGCGACTGAGCGGCGGTAACAAAACGGTAGTTGGTGTCGGTAGTTAGTACTTTAGTCCAAGTGAAGCCTTAGCCTTAGTGTTCTGTTCACTAACCCAAATAGAACTTATGAAAGTTGAATCGGAATTCCGAATCGTCCCCGTTGTCTGCCGATAGCCCGCGAGACGAATGGACCGACTTCGGTCTTCTACTCAACTCAACGCTTTTCTGCCTTTACAACTCCTATTGTCTGCTATGTCTATGTCACTATTTAGCAAATCTACTATGACTTGCTTTACTTTACTTTCCTCTCCTTTGGTTTGGTTTCCTTTGGCCATGGTATGGCATGGCACTGCCTTCCCTCCTGCATTCTCGCGTGGTTTCCTTCATTTCGGATCATTTCAGTCGTCAGAATGCTTGAGCACTTACACTGGTTTGCTTTCCTTTCCTTTAGCTTCCCTTATTCTTTCCCTGTCCTTCCCTTGCCCACCTACAACATACTATTATCTCTATTTACTTCTTTTTTCATATACCTTAGAATTAGATCTTATAATACTGTAGTATTTATCTATACTTAACCCAACTCATGAAAAACAAGGAACAACTCGGGTCACCAGACCAGGACCACGCCAGACCACTACTACTCTTTCATACTTACTTACAATGCTATATAGTACAATATGTAAGAACAGTTTACTTTGCTCAAACTTTTTCGCAAAAATACTTCTGAACTAAATGTATGCAGTCCTTCTTACTATTTTAGTAATCAATGACGGATAAATAAATCCTTGAAGAAGCAGGCTTAGTAGGAATACTAATTTAATAGTAATGCAGTATCTGTAGTTAGTGGTATGATGACCCGGCTCCTTGAATTCACTGTTGAAATTTTAGTTGTTTCCACGTCCACACGTAAGGGATAATAGAAATATATAGGAGAGAGCCTTTCGGGTTCAGTTCAGTCTGACTGAGCCAATGCAATGTAAAGGATGGGAGAGTGGTGCAAGTTGGTTGGTGTTGCTGTTATTGCATTCTAGGCTCTAAAATGTTTTCCCAGTTCTTGTTCTTCAGTTCAGTCTCAGTCAGACTCACATCAGACTCACAAACAGTTTGCTTGCTCCGAATCTTCCTCCGTCGTCTTCACGAGAAGGAGAATATTTTGACTTGGGCTGCAGACAGCTTTTCTCCTTCCCTTGCTCTGCCTGCCTTGTCTCTCGTCTTTTTCCTTTTACTGATCTCATTCTATCTATGCAGTTTGATTCTACTCTACTTTGCGAGAGTTGAGTTGAGTTTGTGTTTGAGTATTTGAATGGAAAGAACTAAACACAGGAGTAAGTCTCTTCTATCTAGTATCTATGCATGTATATACTAATATACTACTACATAGAAGGAGAAGAAGAAGTAAGAAGGAAGAAGAGCAGATCTCTAGCCCAGAACAGGAAAGAAAGCTAAGCAAACGAAAAAACTAAAGTAAAGACAGGCAGGCAGGGGAAAGTAAAGCAAAAGCAAGGCAAAAGCGAGTCAACGTAACGTAACATAACGTCTGTCCTCTTCTCTTCTTCCTTTCCCTGTCTTGTCTTCTGTTTTCGTCTCTCTACCATTCTATACACTATCTATTCCAATTCATTTCATTTCTATCCTATCCATTTTCTAATGCAGGGACTTGACTTGATTTCATCCAATAGATACTTTATACATACATTCTAGATTCTAATATCTTCAACTTATATCTCTACCTAACATATTTAAGTGCATTATGTTACACTAGCAATAGCATAGATGCTCACTCAATAGAAAATCTTCTTCACAAAAGTCTAGGCAGTAGGCAGTAGGGAGTGAGTATATAACTTTAGCTCTCATACATATAAGATTTGATGGATACATTCATACAATAGACAGACACTAATATACTAATAGTCTTCACGAAACGTCGTCGATTTTCAGATTCTCTACATAGATAGATAGAAAACTCGATCTGCTCTGGTTTACTTAGTTTACCTTAGCTTTTAGCTTGTAGAGTACAGTAGTAGAGTTATTAGAGTTAGTTTAGCTTTGCATGTGCACTCTGCTCTCACTTCACAATGACAGCGTAGGTTCTTTACGACTAGTTTGTTATATGGTACTACTTATAAATAGACTAGACAGAAAATACAAGACAAGACACCTAGTGGCATCGTATCTTTAGCTATTCTATTGCCATAGAACGCATAAAGTAACATAAATGTGGACTATAAAGGCTTTATATTGTAAAAGTAAAAGCTAGAGATATGGAATGCACTGACTGAGATACTAGTTCTCTTCTCTTCACCATTATATAACATAATGCTCTCTTTTATATTTTGTGTCAGTCAAGAGTTGACTTGACTTGGCTTGACTATTGTCTATTGTATTGTGTGCAATATCAAAGTATCAACGAAACGAAGCATCTCAACTCTACCTTTTCCTTTTGTCTACCTTTTACCAAACAAAAAGGACAAAATCTAGTTTTCCTTAACATCATAGTCGAGCTTGTCAAAATCTGTCCGTGGGCTTCCGTTTCTTTCTCTTTCATCCATTCTGTCATAAGGACCTTTAGCTCTCTCTTTTAAATCTCCATTAAGATTTTTTTCTTCTTCTCTTCTCAACTCAAGAAATTTTGTTTCTTGAAGTGCTCCGACCGACATACATATTTTCAGATTGTCGGGCCAGGCCAAGCCAGTCCAAAGCCAAGTCCTAGCCAAGTCGGCCCATTTCTCTAGAAAAACTAAAGATACAGATAGTACTTTAAGTAGGTACTGGAGATATGTGTTCATCTTCTCTCTGTAACATAGAGATGCTTGCAAAGGAATTTATTCACATAGGACGTTGAAAGTGAAGATGTGATGGAAAGTTAGGTTACTTTACTTACTTATAGTTAGAATGACAAGAGAACATGGGACCCTATTGACTGTCTATCACAAAAGTGCCGTTTACCAGAAATGAATAACTTCAGTTCAAATAGCTTTATCTTGAAACGAAATATCTTTATGGGAATAGAGCTTTGTACTACACAAGTGTATCCATGTATTTAGGCATTAACTTTTGTCTCGGTGCACTTTATGCAGTCAATCCGAGCTAAATCTCTGGCTAAGCTATAATCTCAAGTCTCAAGCTAAATCTCCATACATCGGTTCATGCCTAAGTCTAAGGTTCCTTATTTCATAACATCTCAAATCTCTTCGAGCTTCCCCCTCCTGTAATATTCTAAACCATGCTCTATAATTTTACCAAGATTTATACTAGACTATTCTCTATTTCTTTACTATATATTATTTAATAATCAATCGGCAATTCTCTTTGAAAGCTTTATTCCTTCCGCTTTAGCTGTTTAGCTGTCCGTACCAAATAGGAATCTATAGTGTATAAGTTATTGATGATTTATTGTTTATGATACGCACTTAGGTGGGTTACTCAGATCTAATTTAATTAGAGCTACTACCTACTACATAAATAGAACCAAGCCAGAGTGCTTTCCCTTCCTTCTCTATTTGTTCCCACAAATGCGGATTCTTGTTTAGGTAAACAAGGAAATAACTTTGTTGGAATTTTCAGTAAAACACACGGTAAACAACAATCTTCTAATATAATTCACCAAACGCTTTAGGACATACACAGGTTTCTTGTAGCTGTTCCTACTACAGAAGTACCATGGATAGATATACATATACATTGCACTGTATCGTATTTTCTTAAATAACTCCCCAGAGAGCTGTTTGCACAATTCATTGAGAGCCTGGGGTTCTATTCTATTTCAGGCACGGGAGTTATCACAGACATGAAATTTATCTTTATATGGCACAATGACGCTATGAGTGCGGAAGTATAGCATTGATTGTCATTAAAACAATTTTTTAGTCATCAGCTTTCTAAATTCTAAACTACTACTATTTTACATTTTGAGATATCATCACAGATTGATTTTTGGAAAATACTGTACTATCATTTAAAGATGCAAAAGTGCTGGATATCAATCGTACATACATTTATTGGACTACTATTAAATTGGATTATCCAATACATGTTGGCTTAGTGCATTATATCTAATACGCTAACCTACTAACCTATTTAAAATTGTAATATCTGTGATGCTGATTGGTTCGATTTCTTTGTTTTTCTAGGAAATTATTTCTCTAAATTGGGAGCAGCTCATCTGAATGGTGAAAGATGGTGAAAGAAAGCAGATAGACACCCTATCATTTAATGATCTAAAAATATGGGCCCGTCTTTATAATGAAAATGCATAACCAGCATTAATGAATCCGACAGGAGTCTCAGACGATGCATAAACTAAAAGATAAAATAGCTTTCAAAATAGCTAAAAACTCCCCACTATTCCTCTGCTACATATCATGGAGGGTTATATGAGTGTCAGAAATCTGGAAATACTAGTGGTAGTATAACTATGAAAAATAACAGGAGCAAAGAGTGAAGTAGGAGCATATCGGTCTTCCAATGAAGTAGATATTTAAAGATATATTATTTAGATAGCTCTATAACATCCACTTTTGTCTTAATAAAATCATATCTAATATAAAAACCAAGTTTTCCGAAACGCTCCCACTAATTAAAACACAACCGGAAAACGGATCTCTCGTGTCTTGAACGCTTGAGCTCCTTTCCTGATGGCATAAACATAGACCCGTATATAACTTTGAAGTAATTTCTGTATCTAGTATAGCTAATACGTATTCTTTATGTAGCCATCCTTTTTTAACCGTCCCGAGGTATTGCCATGGCTTATAGAATCAAGCAGACTGTCCATATTCTGGGAAAAATATATTTGCATGAATTGAATGATTTTTTCAAACAACTTATGTTAGGGATTTTAGGGATTCTTATTGAAAATTAATGCAATAGCTATTAAAACAGTTTCACTTAACTGCTTATTAAAATTCAAAGTAAATAGGTTTCTCAATGTAAATAATAAATTAATAAATCGTGTAGAAGTTTTAAAAATGGAAATAGAAAAATTTCGCATCTTTCAGTGACGAAGAAAGCCAGACAGGCGGGTTCCCAGTGTACACCTGGTGCTAGTTAAATATATATCAAAATCATTAGAAAGAAATGAATGAGTTGAGCTCGAGCTGTGGCAGAAGAGAAAACTCTTATTCTTTCGACAACATGCTTATATCAAATACTAAAACTTGCAATTATGTATAGTAAGCTCTATAATAATTATCATCATAATATTAAAAATCTTGCAAATCTTTCTTATACACTTTTACTTTCCATCTTGATAACAACTTCATAAGTTTGTCTTCCCTGTACCTTAGGGTAGGTATAAGTGTGCACGTAGCACTGTGTTGGCAATCATCACATCATCAGATAATCGCTTCATTTCATTTCACTACTGATATCTAAATGTTCTTCTCTAGCCATTTGCTCACTTTCACAGGTGCATTTTAAACGCAGGAGATATGTTTATTATATTATCATCTATGCTTAAAACCACTAACGTTTATAAAAATTTTAGGGTCAACAGTAGGTAGTATATAATGTTGCTTATGTTACACAATTTATACTATTAAAATTAGGTCAATTATTGCATTTTCTGCTGCCTGTGTCTATCTACCTATATTCTTCTATTTTAAATGTAACACTTATAAAATATATTTACAGATACAGAAATCTTTCCCAAATACGATCATAATCATATCACTATACTAAGTATATTGTAATGTTGGTAGAAGAATACTTTCTAAATTACTATTGCACTTAGTACACTATACATGTTCAACAATATTATTATACTCGTAAATACCCTAGCGATGAGCGATGATTATTCTTCCTTTTTGCGTCATTATACCATTTGCTCATTGTATAGTATAAAATATTATATAACTAAGTGTAATTTATATTTTAAGCCTTAATAGATATAATGTGGATATAACGATTCCAGCTACAATATTTGATACTTGACATCTGTAAGGATATAAAGAGATGCCAATATAATAGTTTTAGAGATAAGTAGTCCGGGATGTACATAAGTGAAATTAGATATAGGTGCCTACTATTAATATTACGGTGAATTGCGAACACAGGCTCCTGTTTCCCTTCTTTTGCTCTTCTTCTGTTCTATTCTTTTTGCTTTGGTTTTCCTCTTCTCGAGTGCCTTCCTCTCAACCGAGTTCTCAAAGACTTTCCTCCCCACTCATTCTTTTACTCCTGTGCTTTTATGTAAATAAAGTTTTGCTCTCTCATCTCTGTAAGTAAGTGAATGTTAAATAGTGCCTGGTATGGTTTGGTCTGCCTTGGTTGCCTCTGCCTGCCTGCCTTGTCATGGTAAGGTCTGGTCCTGGTCTTCAGGTTTCAGTCCCATCGCATCGCTTGACTAAACTATCCTTTCCTCATTCATTCATAAATGCATCGTTCTACGTTTACAACTACTTTACTTATATACTAACTAATATTAGGGCAGTATACATAAAATAACGTACTATGTATTGTGTCCATGCTTTGGCTGGGCTATAAGTAAATGATGAATAGTTTAACATGTTTGAGGAAGGAACACTCTTGCCTACTAACTGCCTTCAACCTTCTGTACACTACCAGACCACCTACTACATATCCTTTGTGCTGCTCTTCTAAGGCTTTTGTATGTATGTACTCATTTGAACTGGGAAATGGGAGCATTCCCATCTACTACTAAATAGTAGGGCATTAGTACATTAAGTACACTGACTCTAGAATTTAATTGGCTCTTGGCTACTGTATATACTACCTAAATACTAATCATGTGTAAGTTTATCTCATCCAATCTCCTCTATAACATGTAGTAGTACATAGTTGTTCCAGTAGTAAACAATTAACTCGGACTGTAGAAAACTCATTATAGTAGTCACGTAGAGACTACTATATCTAATATAATAACATAAAGCTAAGTGGATACGTCCATTTAACATTTAATTGCATATTTATTTCAATGTCTGCATATTACTATTACATTCATTATTGTTTTATATGGCAGAAGTGAAAGTGGAGCACTATTTATGAGTGCTGCACTTACTTGCGTTTAGGATAGGTATTACTTAGGTTTGTGTGTGTGTACAATAGGCACTGGCTCCTACATACATAATTACGCGATAATAATAATATTCATTTTATTTTCAATTTCAACTACTACCTACATTCACGGTATACAACAAGTACCATTCATTAAGAAACAATGCATCTATAAAAGGAAAGCTACAACAAAAGTCTACAGTGAGTCAAGAAAACATATGACCATTGGAGAAAGTACGTACTTTGCTTTCACCATGTATTTTTGATGTAGTGATTTTTATTTCACCATTTTACTGTGCTTACCGTGTACATTTGAAATCTTTAGGGAAAACACTCATGTGCTGACTCTGCTGACTACCGAGATTTAATCACTATTATTGCAGGATGAATTTCTCAGCAATTAGCATACAGAAAATAATTAAAATAAACTTTACTGCAAACTGACTTTTAGCTTACGGAAAACTAATAAAATAAGAATACATGGGGTAATTGCGTGAAAAGTGTTTTTATATTTAATATACATATTATGCTCAACATTTTTTTGTCGCACTGTATGTGCTGCAGCAGCGTATACTGCATTTATATTTATAAATGGCTCAGGTAAAGTTCTCTTAAGTACTTATCTTATTCAATTTTAACTCGACTCGACGTGATTAGGTACTGCTCAACTCCTCAGGTGGAAACGGGAGCTTTTGTGTAGAATTTTTCTACGGTTTGCTTGTGGTTGTTTACCGAAAACAAACGGGAAAAGGAAAGAATGAGGCTACAGCCACGTTAAGCCAGGCCAAACAGGGGCAGACCAATGTAGTGCATAATGTACTAGTTACTTACCTTTTGTATTTACAATGTAGAGCTATTTATTTTTTATTCCCCGCTGGATTAGGTCAGGTCAACTTGATTTTACTGAATAAATAAAGAGAGAGGAAGCTAAATAGAAGGAAAGCCAAGGAGCGAAGCCACTAAATCACATCTGCTAACCAAACCCCAGCAAACCAGAGCAAACCACCTTCATCAGGGATTCCCCTTAGAGTTTAGACTTTATTTTCTTCACAAGAGTTGCTATGTAAATGATATTATGGCTGTGCATACAAGGAAAATCTGTCACTTTCACTGTTTCGTCCGTTCATAGTCAGACGACGAACTTTGTTGTGGCAGTTACACTCTCACTACATAGAACTAAAGTATATACAAGTATGTAAGTACAAGAATGCGCTTTCCCTTCTATTCTCTTATGCTTACTTATATATCTACTGTCATATACTTATACTGCATCGTACAGGATTGTTGTATGTTCTATACACTATACAAAATACAAATATACTCCCTATATTTATGTAGGTACATGTAGTTTTATTTAGTTTTCCGCGATGGAAAAGATGAATCTTTGAGATAGTGTACGTCTGCGAGCGGCATGAATATTTTAAGGACTTTACTGTTACTTACACAACTATAGCGTCTGTTCTGAACTGAGAATTTCAAATGAGTCTGCCCTATCTAAATCTAAAAGTAAAGTGCCTAGATTGTCGATTGTTGGATCGACTTGAAGTTCTACGTCTCCTTCTTCTAGTTCTGAGTGACTGAGTGAGGGAGTTAAGATTGAGATATGCACAAAGTACGCTGTATACGTCTAGGTATACTCATTCTCCTACATTTAAGCTCAATACATTTTCTGCCACTACACACTACATGCATATTATAGTATCGCTGCTACTACCAATACATAATAAGTACAAGTATTTTATTTTTATTTTCACTACGGTGGTATAGGTATTTAGTCAAGTAGACGCATTATGCATTGCACAACATACATCTACAGGACTTTTCAAATAACTAGCACTACACGAATCGCAAGCGTAAGATTATTCCAAATTTTGCCCATATACCTAAGTTTAATAATAAGTCAGTCAGCAATATGCTATCAATCTCAGAGTTATAATGAATATAATAATTGAAATTACACGGAAGCGAAAGAAAGTTAAATAATACATGTATAAGGGAAAAGTAAATGAAAGCTTAAAATATAAATTCTGTGATGACAGATATTTGAAGGGCACCGTATGTGTGACTACTGTACTTGTACAATATCTTCTTATTACAAAAAAGGCATCTTGTAGCCTAGATATAGATAATACAAGTAGAGTAAGGATGCATAATGCCTAAATACCATAAATAATGCCTTAATACCGATACTATGAGGTCATGCAGGATAAGGAAGTTAGTACCAATATTAGAACAAGAACCTTCTCAATGTTAACTGTAAGTAGTGTGTATAGATATGTAGTTTCGTACTGATGATAAAGTAAGCTCTTTATGTATGTTCATAGCTGGGCTGAAAACTGGGGGTGTACATTTTATATTTAGTCCAAAGAGCCAGAAGCTTTTATCTTTATCGCTTGCTCATCTAAGTATTTGTAGGCTATCGATTTATAAATCTAATCATGGATTTACTTGTAATCCTGTCTTGTTCTGGGGTACTGGATGCATTCCATCTCACTTTGTAACATTAAGGACGAATTGGCATGAGAAAGCCAGTCTATCGACACTGTGTGCTGTATAACACTCCTTGTGCTCCTGCCTCCTGTTTTGTCTCTTCTTTAAATATTTAGTTAGTCAATAAGAAATACACTTTCTTTCTTTTGACAATCAAATCAGATAGATCTATTTGGAAGATGGTACTCAGTTTTCATTTTTTTATCCGCTTCTTGCACAAGACCTCTATCATTTACAAGCTTACTAAGTAAGTAATACTATCTGTACAAGGAAAAAGCTTAGTTTGCTTTGTTTACGTCTAGCATCATTAATTACATAAGCCACAACTATCTAAGCAATATTCATAAATGTAACCACAAAGTTATACTACGCAAAATAATAAGCCGAATAGATTAGTTCAGCCAAAGTAAATAAAGCGTACATAAAGATATCCAATCCAAGCATACGATACATAAAGAGTGCACGTATAAAATTAACCCTTGGTACTTACAATATGCACAGGTATTAGGAATATAAGTACCGACGGAATATTGGGACCAGGGATAATATTGCCTACGCCACATACACATGCAAAGTTGGATTGATTTGATATGTACAGTGTTTCATTTATCTTAGACAGAATGAGTGGAGCAGACAGAATTAAAATGTCAAACATGTGTTCCGTTCTGCCTATCAATATCTGTGTCAAAACACAAAGGTATCCAATCCAACATAATAGAATTAGTTAAGTAGCAGAGGAAGGTAACTCAACTCAACTCAGCCTAACACAACGCAAAGCTAGCAACGGTCGGGGATTACTGTATTATGAGTAAAAGTAAAATGAAGACTTGCTCCGCTTACTTAGAGCTTCGTGTGTAAGCCTGTGACCTGGCTTGGCTTGGCTTGGCTTGGTCTGGTCTGCTATCCTAGGGAAACCAACGAATGAGAAATGGATTGGAAATCATCACATTGATCAAGCAAAGAGATGTATAGGTATAGGAATATAGCGATTCAACATCCACATCCATATCCCAAAATGTGCTAACATAATAATATATTATGCACCACACCACACCGCGTCGTGTCATTCTATATCTATAACAAACTAAATACATACTACACTACAGCGTACCATTCCATATTATATTATATTATGTATGTACATAAGTTCTTCTAACACTGAACTGCACTAACTCTCCTTTTTCTATTTTCTCCTAACAAATACATTACAGACGAGTAAGTATAATAACCAAACTTCAGTTCACTTCACGGCAGGTCAGAGTCAGAGTCAGACGGAAATCATAGGTATTGCCAATACCAATATATTATTACATTACCCAGCACACCACACACACCAGACCAGACCAGACCAGACCACTCACTACATACTTCATATTACTTACTTACCTACCTACCTATCCAAGACTATAGTTACTTTTACTAACTGAGTAAATCATAGTAGGATAAGTATAGAAAAGCTCAGTAAGTAAGCAAAAGCAGGAAGGACGGCATAGAAAGAGCAAGCAATAAGAGTGAGATGAGAGCAAAGCAAAAGAAACTGCTGAACCGTTCTGTTGTGCTTCTGATGTGAGTTTGTGTTCTGAGTAAGAGAACCCTGAGTTGTTCTTGTCTATCTCCATGTGCACTTCTGCTCAATTCAACGTGTATTTCTATGTATTCCCTATGTTATGGACAGAGAGATACATTATAGCATAGGTAGTAGGTAGGTGTTTATCGTACTAGTACACAACTGTATTTACGTAAGGCAGTTTAGTTTAGTTGGGAGAGAAATTTTACATTCCTTATAATACGTAAGTATGTGTTTCTCCTCCTAAACTAAACATATTTGATATATATACTTATGTTATGTTTATGTTACAGTCAAAATGGAGATCCTATGTCAATTTGAAATTTTTGGATATAAAACCTTTAATGCACTAAAATATATTTTGTGTATTTGTATTGCAAATCAAGTAGAAGTACGGCCGACAAGCATTCAGTTTTTTGATACATCGGGCTACACAATCTGAAAAAGGATTCTAAAATTAGTTTTCATCACTCCCGTACGATATTGCAGGATGTCCAATTTTGGTACAACACATACATACACAATGTACCTACCTATTATTACCTACTACCTACCCTACCACTGTTATACTATATAGCAAATATATGGATCAGGAGAAAGGGAAATATTTTACTTTAGCAGTGTGCACGTATATAAACACGAAACTGTGTACACACTTTGCTTATAGATACTACTATTATAAGCACACTATTCATATACAGATGACTAATACATAAGTATTAGCTATTGCTCTCCTTAGTTTGGCTCACTTCTCTTGTGTGGAACTAGTTAGACTATAACTAACAACACATTACAGCATTACATGACATTACATCACTCTGTCTGACTCTAATAACTAACTCAACTCGAATTGCAGGCTGGCCTCGCATGCTTTGACTTGGCCTGCAAGAAACTGATAGAGTAAACAAGGGGAAATGGCAAAGATGGGCGTCTATTTCCACATTGACTCACAGTAGGTGGTTTTCAACCCATAAGCACTCTCTTTACGCTCTCACAGCTATTTCATCTCTTTCCTCCACCTTACTTACTACTTATTAGACTAGACTCCAACTAACTAACTACAAAGTAACTAACTAACAATAACTAAGCTCTTCTATCCAATGTCATATCACTATTCTTTGTTCATACTTACATACAAAAGCCAAAGTTATCTATAACTTAAATGATTTAGAGACAGACACGACATGACAGAATAAGTGAAAATTGGTAACGCAGTAGCTTGGCTATATTTATTGGAGGTTACGTTGGCATCCACACTATTGATAGGTTAGGGACTACCTATTGCATATTCTACAAAAAATTGTATATTTATCCTACTAGTACATGCTAAATATATTTTAGTTGTAGTTAGCAAGAGGAAATTGCTGGATAACCGATATCATATTTTCTCCAATAACTTCAGGGAATCAATAATTAAGTTAGTATATTTAGTAGAAATGTGATCAAATCGACGAGATTCAATACAATATTCTGCATACATTTTTAGAGACAAGTCGAGATCCAGACGAGGCTTTAGAAAATAGTAAAATTGTATTTCACTCATATACACGTTCGTTTTCCAAGGAAGCTATACTTTCCGAAGACTGTCGAATTGCATTTTATGATATGCATTTGTTGTTTTTGAAAAATGAACCGAAATCGAGGGCCAAACAATATTAGATGGTTAGGTTCTATTTAGTAGTCGTCTCATTTCCATCTAAATAGCAGTTACAGCAATAGTTAAATAAATAAAAAAATTTAGCGAAAACTACAATTACATGCTTATCTCTGCAGGTGATGCAAGCATCTTCAGTACGATACGAAAAAAGGTTGACAGTAACAAGAGACAGAATAACCATTACTAAACTTTCATACACCACTCTTACACTCTCTTAGATGCATAGCAATTTTGCATAAAATAATAATAGAAGCTAGATTAATGTAATTGTTCATTTCAATATATACCTATATATATATATATTGAATGTACCCTCACTAGAAAGACGGTATTTTGATATTTAGACCTAGGTTCCCTAATATTTGCACACAGTAAAATTCTTAGAAGTTATTTTTTATACACTTTAAGTTCCAAAGCAAACAACTTGTGTCATGGGTGCGATGTCACAACACATTGGATTGCACTGTCTACGTATTTAATGTAGCTTGTAGGCAAAAGGTACCAGTTCATACTGTTCTACTAACGCTGACTTGCACGAGATGACAATGCGAGTCGACTGAGTGAGTGTGTCTTGTCTCCCACTCTATTGTAGTTCGTGAGGACTGAATTGAACAGAATTAACTGAATAGAAAACAGTTTATACGAGGAGAATAGGAAGACGACAAATGTCATATCCAAACCAAGGTTCTTAAGTGACATGTATGAGCTTATATTACCTAATAGGTAGAGCAAAAAGTTAACACTAGTATTTTGTACATATCATTCTGGCCCCTGGCCTGACCATCTTTGTAAAGTTACCTCATACTTATATGCTTAGCATATATAACATAATGTGTCGCTGTAAGGGATACACTATCCACTAAATATCTCTCTATATGTATTTATGGGTTTACTATAACTTACGCTGGTATCTATTAATAATCTAGCAGACGCCAATTATAGTCCACTCCTCTCTTACTAAAGCAAAGGCTGCTGGGTTTCAGCAATTTTATCATTTTCATTACCTGTTCGCCTGTTCTCGTATGTAATGCATAGTAAAGTACAGTGTAGATATATGTAAATGTATATGTAGCAGGTCTATAGGAACACCAAATCAAGTGCTAAAGTGACCCAAATGTCTAGGTATGAGTTTAGGAGTGAGCTCAGCACTTTTTGGTCAATACTATTCTTTTAGGTATCAATACTAATGTAAAACATTTTATTTATAAAACGTGCTCTACATTTGCTGTAATTGAGCGAGCACTGAACGGATTTTACATACGTCTTGACAGGACGAGAGACAAAGTGTAGCTGAAATACATCTGCATATATACTATACATTTTTTAACATCGTAATGCACTCATCATTACATAAGTACACGTGATACTAAAGTAATACCAACGATGCGATGTATGCAAACTTTATACGTTATAAGTTAACGAACTATACTTACACAAGTAAGTATAGTTCGCAGAATTAGAAAACAGAAATTAACTAAACTAAATTAAAAAGAAACAATATTATGCAGTTTAATTTTTAGTTATAGAATTGGTTACAACTAAATACTTAACTAAAGTGAAAACAAACAATTAGCTTTTTATTTAGTGGGAACTGATATATGACTAAAATTACAGAAATGGCCAACTCGTGAAAACTAACAGAAATACTTAGACATTGTGATTATCAATTTTCTAATTACTAATCTTGATTAATTTTTGCCACAAAATCAAAGTTAGAAATTAAAAAGGTGTAATGCTTATGACTTTACTATTCGGATGGTATCACAAGTCGATGACATACATAAAGACATAATGCATTACAACTACATAATATAAAAGATCGTTATATGCATAAGTAAAAGACTTTCTCCTGAATCTCATCTCAGTTTTGTCATATTCATTACTTACTACTATGCTATATATTGTGTTTAGATGTAGTAACCCCTTATATCTGTAGCATAGAACACAACAGAAATGTATCATAGAAAGCTGTATAAGTATTTAAGTTGCAAAGTGAGAAAGACATAATAATATCACAATCCTACATCTTAATGGAATACATTCATTCTCAGTTCTTGTTGCATAGTGCAGCCAAGTGGAGTGGACTAGCATGAAAGTGTTTCCATACTCTCTGTAGGCATTTAATATCAATAAAACGGCAAGTCCAAGTCCAACTAACACAACGTAAAGTACCTTCCCTACATTAAGCACAATGTATAGAGATTTTGTTTTACGTCGCACGTTAGGAAATGCTTGGCGTCTTCCTATGTATCTACATCTGTAACTTAAGCTTAATACTTCTACATACTACATAGTAGTATCAGTATAATATAAATCGTGCACTTAGACAAAAGTGATCAGAAACAAGAATTTTCCACGGAAGAGCTAAGAATTGTAAAGCTGTTGAGTTGACAGATTTAAAGTAAATTGAAAGAGATGAATGTGAGTGTTTGGTTGGGAATTGTGAGTGAGCAAAGCTCAAATATCTTCATGTATATGCATAATGCCTATTAATACACAGATCACAGCTAGAGTTATACTCAACTTACTAAATGGCATTTATTTACATAGTACCTAGCCTTACCTATACTACATAGTACAATACCATACAGCATACACCGAAGTAAGTACCTTCTGTTCTATGCGTTGCATTTAAATACTTTACTATATATCAATATCAATACTGCACTGGCATATTAAAGATAGTTCTATGAAATAGTATGATACATAGTAAGTAGGAGATATTTAATATGTTCCGATTTGTGAATGTTCATGTCGGCAACGTATGGAATCGATAGGTAGAGAAGATAATATGTATGTATTTACTAAAGAATCACTAAAGTATCTAATAAGGTTACTAGTACTAGATACCATTACCGATCTAGCGACTAACATTGCATATTTGTTTGCTTCTACTGACTACTTAACTTATCTGCTACAGTATAAAAGTAGAATGATTCATAGAACTAACAAGAACAGAGGGACAGACATAAGTATTATAGATGTGAATAGATATGTAAAGGAAAGTATTTATTAAATGTATGATTTTGGTTCTTCTACTTCTACTCTACCGTGTATACCTACGTACAGACATTATCCCTACATGTATATACGCTACTAGGTCTGTCTACCTAAGTAGTTCCTATATAAAAACTATATGAATTATGTATATATGTGGAGAATATGGTTGGGATATCTGTTGAAAGTGTCTTGTCTGGCTTGGTGTGGCCTGGCCTGGATTGGCTTTGCTTTACCTTGCTTCCCACGGCATGGCATTATGGCATGGCCCGGTGTTTTCTCTACTTACTTACAATATGTATGTGTAGAATCTATCACTGCCCTGGTATGGCCTGGCCTGGCATGGCATGGTACGGCTTGGATACTCTGTAGATTACTATTGAATAGTGGCACTAAGTATTATATACGTACATATATTAGATACATATATATTATATTAGCAATAGTTACAAAGTAGCCCGAATTGAATGTGTATCTGGTAAAGACAAGCTAGTGGTTGATTTTCCTATGGCTAATATGTATAGGTACATATTATGTAGTATTATGAAGTTACCAGCTATGGTGAGTAGTGGGTAGTAGTGAATATGTATCACAGCTTGCATCCGGCTAAGTTCATCCAGACATTAAAGCTAGAACAGCATAGCACAGAGAATAATAATAATAATACGAAGTATACATTCATAAATGAGTAGCATAGGATACCTATAGATGTTACATTATAATGTATGTATGGCACTATATACCTACCACCACCTTTAACAAGTAAAATGAGTAAAATAAGTAGGTAACTTAGCTATCTGTACATATCTACTATGTTTAATATGTAATATCTCCCTCTGCACAGTTTTGAAATATCTGGTCTTATTATACATTTACTATGTGGGTATTTATGTAGTTCAGTAGCTACCTAATACCTAATGTAGATAACTACTAAGTACATACCATACCACTATGTAAGTATTACAGTTGCACTGCTTGCTGGGCATGTTTGTATTATATGATTCTATGTATGGGCTTTCCTTGATTCCAACTACAACTGAATGAGAGACAGCTAGATATATATACAGTTAGAGAGTTAGAGATACCGTAGAGATATCAAAAGTAGCAACATATTTATATAAGTAGGTATAAAATTCAACTTTCTCCATAATATGTATAAGTAAGTACTGATACATATTACATATATAGGTAGTATGTAGGTAGTATAGTAGGTACTGTGTTAGTGTGAGAGGGAGTTTAGCTTTGCTTTGCTTTGGTAGTACCTACAGCAGCAGAATAGAGTACAGACTTGTAGATTGTGGACTCGACTGGAGTTAGAGAGACTTTCGTTTCGCTCTTCCAGTTGAACCAAAAGGAAAGGAAACCAGCAAGTCCAGTCCAATCCAACAGAACAAGAACTGAACTGAACAGAACTGAATTTAACTGAAGGAACATACATAGTGTATAAGTAGGAATCATACTAGTATACTACATGTAGTGTGTAAGCGAGAGCGAAGAATATGGAAAGTATATCTCTGGATGTATGTAAGTATCTGTAGTACATATTTATATGTAGTACTTATAGTTGCATAAGAGAGAGCAAGGAAGGAAAAGCAGACAGACAGACAGAAATGAAGACTTTGCTGGTTGTGCTAGTTGTGCTGCCTGCCTGCCTTTTCTTTCCTATTTATATTGTACTTATATAAGTTTGCATGTATGTAGTAGTATGTATGTACTGATATGTGTGTGTGGCTTGGCTGTATAGTAGTACTTCAGTATACTTATTATATAATGTAGGAGATCGTAGCTCTTTCCTTCATACTTACTGTATGTACTTACTCACAACAGACATTCTGTGTGACTATTATATTCTATGTAACTACTAACTACCTATTTATATGTATATATCCATGCACACTTTAGCTAGAGTGTGGTAGGTATTGGCGATAGTATGAAAGTGGAGTCCCGACTAGGCAGTTAGGTATAGTTACATAAGTATTATGAAGATTCTGCTCTCTCTTACTCGACTCTCTTCTGTTCTCTGTCTCCGTTATGTTCGCAGGAAGCAGAACTAGAGAGAGAGAGAGAGAGAGAGCTAAAGGAGTGAAGGAGTTAGTACAGTACACACATACATACACACACGGCATGACACGAACTGCTAAGCAAAAGCAAAAGCACGAACAAGGAAAGGAAAGTCGAATTCGGAATGAAAGAGGTATATTATAGATAGTTACTCTCTTCTAGACTAGATACTCTACTGTATTGTAGATTGTAGTAGTAAAGTAAAATAAGTATGTAAGTGTAAGTCTCTACAGGATGACCAGAAAGTGAATTTCTGTACGAGTAATACACTATGTGCTTTCACCGTGTAGTTTTCACTGAAAATGCCAGATTATTACTCTTGTTCTTATATACTATGTACTTCATTTCATTCCAGTAAATATTAATTACAGATGTTGAAGATTTATATGCCCCCCCCCCCATGTCTGGTTAAATATTCAAGTAACCGTGAGGACTTTCTTCCAGGGAGCAGTAAGTCTTTAATTTGAAATGGAAAATATTAAATAGTGCGCAATCAATCGTAATTTCCCAGGAATATACTATCTGTATAGTACTTTACAATAAAATAAATTCTTTTCTTTATGTCCAATTAGACACTTAAGTATTCGTAAGGATTCAAATAGACAAATTTTTACTTGTGGTGGGTGTTAATAGGTAATATATGCAAAGAGAAAGTTCAAATGAATATTATTTCTACAATGGAGTGCTTTTTCGTCACCCTGTATGCATATGTAGCAGAGGAAGAGAGAGTAAAGTAGAGAAGAGAAGAGACAGAGCAGACGAAGAACGAGACTAACTAGACCAGAGAGTTGAGTACACAGTAGAGTACAGTAGAGCACACTGCATGCTGAACTGAAGCGGAATCGGTTTTTTCGGAACGGACCGTTTTGAAGGAAGGGGATCTCAGAGCGCAGGGCTGCACCCCGACTGTCAAAAATGGATTCCGCTGTGAAATTAGGGCGAAAATTGCTCCTGTTTTGAAAAACTTTTCCTTTTCCTTTTTCGGGCTTTTCGACACTTAACTGACCTGAGGAGGGCAAGAGTTAAGGCTGGCCTGGACAAGGGAGCTAGCCGTCCTCGTCTTCACCAATCTATTTCGTGTCCAATCGCCCAGGCGGATTTTCCCTTTTCATTTACTTAGTCCTTTGTTTCCCCGTGTGGTCTGCTCTGCTCCTCTTCTTCGCTCCTCATCTCGATCTCTATTTCTCTAGTTCTCTGGCCTGGCTACATCATCTTCTACTCTACATCTATTCTCCTAATCATCTATTCTATGTATGTAGGTAGTGTGCCCGTGTTCCGTATTATCAACATCAACTATAACAACCTATCCTCCTCATCTCGTCATTGTCAACCCAAAGCCAAAGCCAGCAAAAGATACCAGCACCTACATACAAATACTACAACACATATATAAGAATATTATATTATTATTATCCTACATGCTTATCTTATATATAACAAGTACAATAGAGGAGCTACTTGAATTTGAGTGAGCAACCCAAACCACTAATACTACACCTAGTACTTACTGTTACTACTTAAATATTACTACAACTACATACATACATACAACTTCAACTCACTTATCTACCTACTTTAACTAAAGTAGTTAGTTTTAATACTATTTAGTAACATCCATTTTATATTATACATTTTATTACACCCACACAGTCCTTACAGTTGTTTGGTGCTTCTACTTCTTTATACTTTATACAATTATTAGTAGGTACTATTCTACTAAGTAATACTCCCATTCAAATACAATAGAAGGTTTTAATTATATTGCTTCCTCACCGCGGCACAGCACTTATCACCTCCATCACATCACATACAAAAAATCTGGATCATCATCATCATCATCCCGTTATTTTATTGTTCACAAGATAATATCATCTTGGATAAATTAAGAGTACAATACGTGACGGCTCACCTGCCTTCCTGTGTCCAACGCCAGTCAACAACCAACGGATTTTCTTCAGTTTATTTGGCTTCTTCCATCTTTATTAATATCTTTCAGCAGTCCAGTATCTCCATTAACTTCTGATTCTGTCCAGTAGTATTTTTGTTCCAACTTTCCAAAAACGTGTTCAATATAATCAGTCATAATAATTATTTTCATTGTTTCGTGTTCGTCATTTCCGAAACAGAAAATCACTTTCACCCTGGAAAATCAATTAATATCCACCTCTGGATTTTGGCTTGGTCATGCTAGGCTGAAAATCTGAAATTGGAGCAAAGCAAGTGAAAGCATTATTTTTGAGCTGCACGGTATTATTTATAGCTGCTACATCTTCTGTGCTGAAGAAAGGGGGATTTTACCAACAAAAAAGTACTCACCAAAAGGAGAAATAAATAAAAGAAAACAAGAGAAGCAGTAAAAGTCAAGGGAAAAATAACACCAATTAATATTGCCTTCTTCCGTGGCTTCATTTCCATTGGATTGCCCAAGTTTCCTTTGGTCCTGCTGTTTTATGCGGCCATCGACGGTCCTTGCTAAGAGTTTCTGATGTTCTGTGCTCATTTCATGTGCTTCCTAAATAAATAATCCAAGTTACACATTTGTTTGCATATATTCAGTATTTGCACATCTGGTCTGCCCAGGAGTTTTCTTTATGTCAAAAATTATTACTACCAGCAACGACGTAGTCTATTAGCCAATATAACACCTCAAGTCAGTAGTTGTCGTTGTCCATGATCAGTATCGGTAGTAGCTCCAAATCAATATCATTAAAACCAGCAGTTTTTTATCCATTCCTTCCGGTGGGTAATTGAAAAGTCATTAAACACCAGGAGGAATTCCTTCATTTCATTCGGAGAAAGTTGAAAGTGCCGTGCCGATACGTGACGTGCTCTTCTGCTCACACATACACATACATACACCATAATACACCATACTACCACCAACCAAACCCGACAGCTCAATAAAAAGTTCCGTTTACATTTCCCACAACTTAATTGTTGTTCTCAAGCTAAGTCCAGTCCAGTTCAGTCAAGTCAACTAATTTCATTTGGTTATTTATTCATAATTCTTTCTGCTGCACCGAAAAGCCAAGTCAAACCAAAGGGAACCGAGCCAAATCCAAGGTATTTATACCATTAGCATATAATACCATACCAGATACCACACCACGCAGCCATAGAGCCACGCCAGGCCACAATCAGAGCGTTTATCATAAACGGCTGCTTTACTACCTAATTATAATAGTTAATGGTTCCTTTCAAGTTTATGGTGAATATAATTGTTCAGTGTTTCACTGTTCACACATCAAGTTCCTTTCCTCTTTCAAACCGTGCTGATTAGTACGCTTACGTCTTCAACGCTACGCTCCTTTCCTAAATAATAAATTACAATTCAAGTTCAAGTTGGGGGATACACATCCGAAAACTTTCTGCCTCAGCCAATTTTAACACCAACACACAAGAGAGGTGAGATTATCATCAGCAATTAGCATATAGTTCTATATAATATGAAATTCTGTGTAATAATGTATATGCTTATATGTAGAATGTATTCTAGATTACCTACTTGTTTACTTTATAGGTAGACCTTTAGGTACTATCCACATACCTGATCCCTCATAAGTACTTTATTTCTTGAAGATAATTTGATGTACATATTAAATACTGCCTGCAATGAAAAGACTTGCTTTCTTTTAAAGTATTTACACTTAACGTCCAGTTTCTGTTTCCCTACCTTATTATCCAGTTTCTATAATTTATGAGAGTGTAGGTAGTTCTCTAAGTTCTTGGGTTCCCATATACTTTACATACTTAAGATTACATCTCTGTTGTTTTGTTGGTTTTCATATAAATTATTTGTGAAATTCTTGAATACATTGAAGTTGAATGCATTAATACCTTAATCACTCTGTTTACATGATGACAAATGCCTAGTTGATCGTTCCTGAAGGAGAAAGTTGAGGCTTAATTGAAAGAAACTCTCTCAAGAAGCTGTTGCAGTCCGAATTCCTCATTTAATTGCGAAGAAAACGCTGATGGCACACCGGGGGGCTCTGCCAATCTGAATTGGTGAGATACTACAGTTATTTACCTATTTAACGAATACTACATACTCGTACTACTACTATTGTATGTAGTACCGTAGTATTTTTCAATTTCCTTTAAGTGTATTTCTTTATCTTTAAAAAATGTGTCCCTTATGTTACATGAAATGTTACACCCGTGTTCCAAATAGATAAATTATTCACCAAACCGTTTACCAATCCTACATAGGGCAAGTTTGAGAAAGTTATGTAGGCAAATGGCAGGATAGAAAGATAAAAGTGGAAACAGGGGACAAAAATTCGGTGAATGGCTTTTATTAAACGGCCCTTGACCCAACCGACCAATAGACCAATGCAACGCTATCTTGTTTTTCAGCCATTTATTCCTTCTTTGTATATAAAACATTGGAACAAGTTGGTCAAATATGCTGACCTACATAAAAATTCAATTTATTTTTCTTTGGGCTAATACTTTGTAATCTAATTTATTGGCACAACGTTCAGAATTGTGCAAATAAGTAAATAAATTGGAAAATTACTCATAATATTATTTTTGCTACTTAAACTTTTAGCTTCAAACTACTATCAAACAACGTAATGTGTCTATTATCTCCGCTGACACATAAATCACTTTTATATTGTACTTTACAAGTCTTGTACACATATTGTAAAGAAATATACATGTGAATGCACAGAATATGTTAGTATTTTAAATTGTAACTTGTTGCAGAAGCCAAAACTATTAGGATTAAGTATGTTGTACTTACTTAGGGTGCATACATACATAGTAGATACATAAAAATATACATATTGTATATCGTTGTTGCTTAGATAAGATCAAGTTAAGTATAATGTAAGATAGGAACAGAATACATAAGAATGGGTCTCTATTTATATACTTATATACTTACATATAGAATAATATGCATCTATATATTTACTATACAATTTACAAGGACCTTTTACTGGTATATTGTATGTAATGTAGACACATGCATGCCATGTAAACACCTACTTACATCCTACTAGTGTACCTACCTAACTAAATATAAGTATTATGTGTAGCATGTACTGTACTTCCCCAATCTGCAATGCAATAAAGAGGCAGATTCATATCCGCCATGGAAGTATCTGGCCTGTTTGGTATGGCTTGGCACATGCATTGCATTGGCAGCTTACTTAAAGCACTACTGTTGTAGTTGTAGTAGATATATAATAATAGTGTTACTTACAATGAAATGAAATGTACTTAGTCCCACTTGAGTGTGTATCGTTTACGTAGTTTACATTTACACTACACTTTACAGAGCATTTCCAAGGCATGGTACACCACTTGGCTCAAAACACAATACCACCTATTCAATTTCATTCTCTTTATATTATATCTGCTTCGATACTCCCACATATCTACCCATATCAGTGCCACTATCAGTAAACGTTACAAGTCAAGTCTTGTACATTCTTAGGGTCATATAGATTATGCTCAGGCTCAGGCTAAGCAGCATTGTCTACTGAGCCCTGCTCGATAAGTTGCCCATCAATTGAAATATTGTTTGAGATAAATTCTGCCGGCACCGCAGTAATAGTAGTACATAGGTGAAAATTCTATTGTACTACATGTACGGCATGTAATGTTTTGTAAGCAGACTACTACATGTACTTGGCTCGGTGAAAGTACGGGATAGTTTACTTAGGGACTCATTGGTTGTGAGAATTAGAACGAGAGTATAAATAATATGCTGAAAGCCTGTGAGTATAAAGAATAAAAATCAAATTAAGAATCAAATCAAAGCAAATACTACACACTCGGGCAGATGGTAAGATTCATAGATCAGAGTAGGTATCCCAGTTAGAATGCTAAGCTAACTAAACTTTCTACATTGTACATACATGGCTGTATACTATATCGCATACGGTGTATTTTGAATGTTGACTGTTGAGATTTAGTGAGACATGTAATACTAATACTACTTTGTACTATAGTAGGAAAAGTACATATTATGGGTAGCAAGGCTTCTACTTTTGCTCTCTTACTCACTCTCTTTCAATTCTTATATGTAAATATAAACGATGAAAAGATTTAAATAAGACAGGTGTGATTCAATGCACGTCCACTGGCCTGGCTGTGGATTCCACTTTTTCCTTAGTTTGGTTTGGTTGCCTTTATTACACCCAAAGCACACAACACTACAGTAGACTTTCAAGGAAGCTAAAGCAGTCCACATGCACACACATTGCATTGCACTCTTCTTTCTCTTGTTCTTGTTCTTCATCATTTCATTTTGTATACATTTCCTATTTTATTTTACTTTATGCTCTACTGTACATACTTTTGAGACTACGACTGCACACTGTGCACACTTTTTGCTCTTGGAGAGATGCGATCGTTAGAATCGTTAGCCTATTATCAGAGTTACTAGAATATGTATAACCAGACCAGAGCCAGAGAGTGAGTCAGTGAGTCTAACACAACACACAGCCCTTTCTTCCCCATTATCTATGAATGTATTTACTTTGTTTCGTGGAACTTTTACTTAGTCAGCGTAGCACAGTGAAGTCAAGTCAAGTCAGATGATACTCTACGTGTAAACGATCGTTATTTATCCTACTTTATTCTTCTCTCCTATAGTAATCATACGTATGTAAACAATAAAAGCTGTATACGATGAGCGGATGAACCATACCAACGAGCCAAGACACGTTTTTAGTTATTCATCCTCTGTATTTTGTGCAATAAAATAGCACCCGATCCTTTTCCTAATGATTGCTCTAGTAAATATCTACATACTAATATATACATTCTTCAAATGCTAACAATTAAGAAATGGTTTCACCTTCCTTTTTCCAGATGTTCTCCCTTCATTAATTTTTACAATACGAAACTGTTGAATTATAAATTCATATGAATTATTATACCAAGTAAATGTACCTTACACTAGACAGTATGTCTATAACATACCTGATGAATCACTTTCACTACATGCATTGCATACATACATCATTTATGTATATGTATGTAGTATTAGTAGCATATGGATGTAAGTAATCATCCTTACAGTACGATTTAATATAATATTGCAGCCTGAACTATTTCTTTCTCCGTGTAAAGTTTTTCCCAATTCGCTGTTTATATGTATATATGTAGAAGGTCTTTTTTTAAATTCTGTAAATTCTTAACTGATCTCGTCATCTTTTTTTAATGTCAAAATATGTGCATGGAAAAAGTAGGAGAATGCACGGAACTATTACAATATATTAAATACGGTTCCATTTGCTTTCCCTATTCATGTAGCAATACCATCGAAAACTTGCACCTATACTTATAATAATAATAATAATAATACTTTCACTTTGTGTCTAACGATTATTGATCTCTGGATGATTTATATAGAATTGTACACTTACTTATATTATCAGTAACATAAAA
>JAQFYC010000213.1:0-71223 GCA_034694165.1 Tomocerus mixtus
GATCGGATCGTTAGGATTTTGGAAGGGGCTGGGATCGGATCGGATCGGATCGCCAAACCTAAAAGTTACAAGTGTGGACTGGGACCCCGCTTATTGCGATTAGTACTTACTTGCATTTAGAAATTGTGCTTTGTAAATAATGATTAATTACAAATGGGAAATTGATAAGAAAGAAGTTAGATTTGTACAAAACTACTTAATTGCCTATTTCATGTACAAATGAAGTTCAAAGCAGTAAAAAATTCGGTTTCTTAAGTGATTGCGACGTTCACATTACAGTTGAGTGTGTATTAACCGTGAAGACATTCGCAGCTGCCTTGTCTGTCAATTTAATTTGTAATTAATTGTATGCATGCATGTGGTATAAACATTCATAATTATCCTTATCATAACACTAAGCATGTTATATTTACTTGCACCTGTATATTTTTCATTACCTACTTCTTAAGAATTATTTCCGGTCCAGAGGATACATTATATGTGTGATATAAAAAAGCTATTAAACTATTCCAATTTAAATTACAATCATGCTTACAATACTTATATAGCTAATATTATGGTTTCCTTTGAGGACAATGCATACAATAAAAATAATAAAGATTTACCGATTTTCCTGTTTCCTTTTTGCAGATGTATGACCTGCTGATGACAGCTGCCCTGCTACTCATTCTTCTGATACACGTCCCTATGATCCCCTGGGAACCAGAGCAGACTGATTTGAATCCAACAACGCATAGATTCATCCAAACAGGTGCTTATTCCAAAATTAAAATAAAACTAAAAAATACACACAAATCTTTGGCTACAAGACTTAATACGAATCTAACAACGAATTATTTTTTGTTTTACAATATAATATAATACATTAGGTACGTAGTAATTACTTTAGTGCAATAATCTACATACATAATACCCCGGTAATTATTTTTGTTACTTTGTGTCATGAGACGTGATGAATACATCCATTGGATGTGATTTTATGGAAACAATAGAGGGTAGTGCCTAAAGATATTCACCTAGATATTAAATGGTAATTTGTGTTGTCTAAATTCTTATTATTTAGACTGCAACTGTTGTTTTGCATACATTTAGATACAGAACCCCACATTATATAGGCATTGTATTTTTGCACTATAATGCATCCCGTACAATTACACTACACTTAAGAAAGTGTGTTATCCAATCCACAAAACGACACAATAACAGTACCTTTAGCTGCTATAGTCCATTACTTATTTAGATTATGTCACAGTTGTGGGATAGGTTCTACTGATATAAAAGCAATATTAATAGGATATATAAAGTACGTTAGCTGTGGACAATTTTTGCAACGGCTATTAGTGTATAATGTAAAAGGATTGCTAGGCATAAAATAACGCAAATGTTGTGTAGAACATATTTTATTACACTTAATTGCCATTTTCAATTACGTAATGTGTGTACAGTATAGATACATACCTACCCACATGGTAATCAAATAATTACACGGTATAACAGAGTATTGAGAGAAATTGTGGATGCCAATGTCAATGTCAGTAGAGTACTTACCTAGTACTTATACCTAATGTTACCATAAAATGATATTTAGCTACAGTGTATTGTAATTCTAAAGCAAATGTCAAACTTTATCCTTTCTGTAATGCAGCTAAAATGCTGTCGTCTGTTAGTTAGTGTATAGATTAGCCTTCCAAGCCAAGTCACTGTGCTATAATGTGATATCTATGAATTGTCAGCTTCATAATAAAGTTAAGACAGGTATTATGTGATTTGATGTCCGCTGTAGCTTCCGTTATATAATTACAGGAGAGTTCTATGTAAGACGTAAGTATAGTAAGTAAGTAATAAAAGGTTAAGTAAGTGGTTTAGTTTGGTTTGATATGGTTTGGTTTATAGTTTGCATTTTGCAATTTACATCTGCATGGGACTGAGGGAAGGATTCAGAAAAAATGCAATTGTATAAATAGTTAACAAGTTCAGTTACAGCGAGACTGTAATGTAAATTACGGGAAGTAACTACCAACACAACACAATCATGTAATATAACATCAACATCCCACTTAAGTGACGATTTTAAACAATAACAAAGTAATTCAATGCATGAACAAAACCGCAATGTCAATTGGAATTATAGTGTGCTAATGGCTAATTTCGTTGATATCTCACTTGATTCCATTTTATCCGGTTTTGATAATTGACCGCGGCGAGGCAGGATGAGGTACCTTACGATTAGTACAAAGCTCAGTAGTACATACATTATTATATAGCAAAGTAGGATCTTGGGAATTATATATTACATTAACTTGAATTTGCATTATGTGTGAAGGTAAAATTACCATTAGTGGTCATAAGGTAATCGTTCAGAAATGAATTGACCGATGTAGAGAATAAAAATGAAGAAATTGCAAAATGGATAGCTTTTTCCTTGCAACACGTAGCATGATACTCAATGTAGTAAGTACTATAGTACAACCATTGAAATTCGCCCTATGCAAAGAATGATTTCATAAAACTAGAACTTTTTTAAAAGTTTAATAGTAAACTACCGACAATAAGTCTCATGTGAACATGATCTCATCGATCATTATACAAATACCTAAATAAAAAGATGACTTTTATAAAATAAATGTAAAAAAGATGTAAATAAGGAAGTGGTTCCTTCACAGTCAGAGTATATAAGGTTAAACTACTTTATTCTACCATAAGCTTAATTTTTAATAGTTTGACCTTTTCTTTTTGCAGTTTACTTCTACCTTCTAATTGTAACCATTGTAATTCAAGCACTGCACCTGATCCCTAGCTTCGTTTTATTATATTCAACTTGGGAGGTAAAAAGTTATTTCTTTTACAAACATTAAAAGTACAATTTACGAATTGATATGAATATAAAATGTAATTACATAATATAATTCCTTTTGTGTAATTTCCTGCAGGAGAAATCTCGGGGAACGTATTTCTGGGTTTTCATGACCGTTCTGTCGGTTCTTGTTCATCTGTCCTGGCTGGCAATTCCATTCTTCCTCAATTGGCAATTGGATCGAATGGTGATTCATGTATCGTTCACGGCAATCGGGATTTTAATCATGATCTACTTCATCCTTTGTGTGGCCAGCTACAATTCGTCTGTTGGAGAACGAGATCAAGACCCACGAGCGAAACGCCGTCTGAAAGAGGATTATTAGCTTTTAAAACATAGTGTCTAGGTCTAAAGAAACATAATATAATTAATGTAACGTGTTGAACCTAATATGGGCATCTATATTCAATCTGGTGTATTTAAAAATGTATCTGTAACTCTATTAAATATTAAGATCAAGAAGAAATAATGGTTTGCTACTACATACAAGAATACCCAGATCCTATAGAGATACTTATACTTTAAATGTTAAAAATGAGTTTTGTTATTTTCAAGATTTATGTATTAATATATATTAATACTTGTTACTACTACATGTAATACCAGCACCTCGCACTGCTCTGGAATCTGGAAAGAAGACAAAAGCTTTAATTTATTTCTACAAAAATTATTAAAAGTTGAAATTGTAAAATATTGTATAACTTAACAAATTCATGAGGGGCTGGGTCCTTTCTAGTACTTCGTTAGATAAGAAGATTCAAAATATTGACTTATATCATCTTCAGGATGGTTCTGATTAAGTTTTGTTGTGTGTAGCGGTAGATGATATTATTATATATAATGCAAACTTAGCTTATGTAGGATGAATGTTTGAAATGCTATGTTTAAAATGAAGTATTATTATGCTACCAAATCTAAAATCGTTTCTTAATTTGACTGTTAGTGTCTTGATTGTGTTACTATAATATTACAATTATTTACTTGTCTTAAAAAGATACCAAGAGTATCCTGTATTTACAAATTGGATCATCATTTGAAATTCCCGATGGAACAATAATCTATACGCTATTTGTAATTGTAAATTTTATTAAGGACAGACGAAATTGCCAATTGGACTACTTACTACAAGGGAAACCAGATTTCAGATTACATATTATTATTATAAATGTGTACCTATACGCATATGCAAATGCAATGTATATACTATAGGTACTGACAAATTAGATATAGCATAGCATTAATGGCTTCACTAAAAATAAGAACTAACAAAATGATCCAACCTGCAGTCTCAATTTCCCACAATCTAAAGTACACCTAAAATTCCTAACAGATATTACAACAATATTATGTAACTTATGTCATGTAATTGATATTAATTCGAAAATGTCAAAATATCTAATAACATAACAGTCAAAAATCAGAAATATTTCAGGAACCCATACGTTTGTTTCACAGATATAAATTCCAGAATGCATTTGTTCCCAAGTGCTGTCATTAAGAATACTTTGTAACTAGTGCCAATTGTAATTTAACTAACATGCACACATAAACAAATCGTACAATGTAAACGATATTATTTACTATAACTACTTTAATTTGCATTCGAAGTGTTTATTCTAAAAGGATTTTGCAGCCAAATGTGCACTTACATAATTATTTGAGTAATGAACAGCATTAGTTTTATAAAATTACCGTTTTAATTCGAATTGTGCTTCATTAATGTGCTAATTAATTTCTGGTTGTGCTATTAAATTAAGGTTGAACCCTCTTTGTAGCATTTTAGGACATTCTTATGAACAAATATTCTTTTCAGAACGTAGGTAAATACAAATATGTATTACGGATAAAATTACTACACTGTATGCCAACGCCAACTATCTATCTGTCTATTACATAGTATTAATATTGATTTAGAGGAAGCATATTAAAATTGTAGTATTGTAATAATTAGTTAGTAAAGTTAGTTAAGGTCGGTTTACAAATATTTTGTTATCCAAAAATGTACTTTACTGTATCTCAAACCCAGTCAATGCTGCTTTGTAAGATTTTACTGAATAAAATTAATCGACTCATTTTATTCATCCCTGATGCTGCACTGTATTGTAAAGTTTCATCATTTCGTATTCATATTTGTTGTTTGTACACGCGAATAACAAAAAGCCCAAACACAGTTAGCGAATTAATTATTCATTGCTTACAAATACTTTACTGCTTGCGAGTAAAAATAATAATTGTTGTAATAAAAACTATTGTGCACATCTGCAATAAAATTAAATAAATCAAGTAATTAATGTAGGGTTATACAAATAGATAGTACACAAACAAAGATAATCAAATATATATATTTCATAAGTCATGGTTGGAATGAATGTATCCTTGTAGTATTCATATAGTAAATTCATATAAACTATAAGCATGCAAGTATGTACCCTGTAGTATTCGTCTACTTAGTTGATGTGTATTAGTATTTGCCTAATTTCTAAATGGCATTTTTTGTACAAGACAAGATTTTATTTGTATAAAGATAACAATATCCTTAAGAGTAATAATCTCGATGAATTAAGATAGTTTCCTACGAGCGGAAAAGATAGGAAGGAAGTAAACATCAATTTCCTTGAAAAAATCAAAAGCGTCTACATGTGAAGGCTAAGGTAAAAATAATGTTACATAAATACAAATAGGCATAAATCAGATGCAATATTTCTAAAGGAATCTCTAAATACTGACTAAATAATAAGCTTCATATACACCCAATTCAATAATCAAGATAAAACATCAAAACATGCTACGACTCAAAGGTACCTATTACATACACAATAATAGGTTTATGCAATGTTTTCATCAGCTTTTGTAACACGTATACATTGTAACAAGATAAGTAATTGATTATCTAGGAGCTACGTAGCCTCCTTCGAGACCTTCCTTAGTTAGAACAATTTGCCAAAGATTGAACCTACGAGACCGGAAAGCCCCGATGGACAATGATAGGTAATAGATCCACATTCTATAGAAAGTTTTTCCATAAAATGGTTCAAGTTGGGGCCATGCTTTCTTAAAATTAGCTAACCATGCTTCTAACGTTTTGCTGTAGTCGTGGCCAAAGTTATGCCAGTCTTCGATGATAAAAAGTCCGTCGATATATTCAGTAATGTGTTTTTGAAAGGGAAGTATTCCATTGGGGAAGATGTATTTGTGGAACCATGGATCTGTTAGAGGAACATCGTTGTGATTGACTCCAATTGTATGCAGAAGAAAAATGCCATCGTCCACCAAACAACGGTTCACAACTTGGAAGTAGCTGGAGTAATTTGCATGACCAACGTGTTCGAACATTCCAACTGAGACGATTCGGTCGAATTTGTCATGAATATCGCGGTAATCAACTAGACGAATATCCACATTGAGGTTCTGGCAACGCTCTCGACAAAGCTTCGCTTGTTCTTCCGAAATTGTGCAGCCGACGACACTCACGTTGTAATTTTCTGCCAAATATTTTGCCAAAGCGCCCCAACCACACCCAATATCCAGAACCCGCATACCTGGTTTGAGCATCAATTTTCTGGCAATTAAATCCATTTTGTCAACTTGAGCTTCTTCCAGGGAGCGTGCCTTTCTCCAGTATCCACAACTGTAGTTCATTGAAGAATCCAACATCGCCTCAAATAAATCGTTGCCTGGAAATTAATTTATTAATACTATTGTAGGTGTCATTGCAGTCCAATAAAATGGTAATGAGACTTAGCTTTTAGATTAGTATTATATTTGTAGTAAGATTGATACAGTTTGTGTGGATATAGTAGATAATAATAATAAGTAAACAAAAAAGGTTCAGAAACTATACATTACCAGCATCGTAATGTTGTTGGCCGACCTCCCATGCCCGAATCTTAGTTTGCAAATTAAAATAACTTAGCAGTTTATTTCCAGGATGTAGAAATTCCTTATAGATCCCACTTCGAAAAATTTTGTAGAACATTTCAGGTAAATCTTCACATTCAGACCAACCTTCCATGTAGCACTCTCCTCCAGCAAGAGAGGCATAACTGGCTATTCTTGGATAATAATCTTGCTTGCGAACTTGTAAATCCCATTTGTTGGGTCCATTTATTTCGATACCAGCTTTTCGAAAAGTAGCCTTAACCATTTTCTCCACTAAAGGGGAGAATATTTTTAAAACTTGGTACTCGGCCCATTTGCAAATATTTAAGAGCCAAATACTAATTGAACAAAACACAGAGCCTAAGTAAATCATGTTTCCAAATGTTAGGAAACCAACACAGTTGTATAAAAATGAATAAGACAAAGTTGAGGAAGGAAATGTCAAATCCACTTGTTTGCTGAATGTAAATTCACGACTGAAAATATATCGTAGAGAGACGGCGATTTTTGTTCACTTCCAGACAATTGTTACATGTGTATTTCCATCTTTTCATAGGAAATAAAAAGTGCCAAAAAGATGTACACCTTAGCCTATCATGTAGGATAATCATTAGTACATATGTATGTAGTATATAAGTGGTTCTAATTTAGCACGCGGAGACCTTTAGAATTAATGCGTATCTCTAAAAAGAAACAATAGAAAAAATCGTTTAGCGTGACGTAAACTATAAGTGTAGGACATGGGATACAGACTTATTAAGGATTAGGATATGCACATTCTATCGTTTACCTTTAGATGAAATTGTTTAAATACAAGCTATTATTATAACAATAATATTACAATAATATAACAACAATTATCTCATGTTGCCAAAATACTTTTTAATATAAATACTAGATTTAGGTACGATTTATTATATCATTATTACTACCTAATATGTACAGTACAACTACCTGACTATCGTGATACGGAAAGGCAAAGGTGAATGTTTATCATGTTTAGAAATCTTTTTATGTAACGTACCTAACTACATGATATTTTATAATTAAATTTGTAGCATGTGCTTTGCAATTTAGAATTAGCTCTATAACCTGTATTCTTTGTTGTTATAAGTGTAGCCCCTTAAGCATCTTCTAAATAATAAATAAATTAAGAGATCTGTACCATCACAAATTATTAATAAACAACAGACATCCATATTCGTTGTCCGCCCAAATATTTGCAATTTGTATAGAATGAGCAAAATTCTAACTTGTTTTATTCTAATTATCTATTCGTTGTATAACACAAGACTGGTCCTTTCTTTGTTGGATTATGCCATTCAGTTATAAAATATAAGTACAGCGATAACCCTATTTTATAAACAAGGATAAAACTATCATAAGGAAAAATAATGTCATTTAATTGTTAGTAGTATTTTACATATGTAGCCATTGAAATTGTATGTGATATCAACTAACAACTTAACCTAAACCTACATAGGTAACTGCATTTGAAATTGAATTTTTCCTCTTTGATAAAAGACATTACTGTAGCATCATTGCATAATTATGTGTCTGTCATAGGCTCAACAATAACACTCCTTCACCTGTTTAAATATTCTTCTAGCATCTTAATTATCTAATTCTTAAATTGAGAAGTCAGATCCATTGGTATGTATTCTTAAATAATTTGCCTTTTTCTACTAACGTACATTATAGTAGTTATTATTCATTTAGTTTGATAAACACTGAAATTATGTATTAAATCTTACATAATGTAATGCATTTTCATTTAACAGTAGATAACAACAATGAAATGCTCATCGAAGTGTAAATACATAGCACAGCGAAATACACTTTTAGCTTCTATAATTGGGTCACAGCACATGAAAATCACCTCCGTGTCTTCATAGACTAGTATGGCTTTTGTTTACAAAATATTACTAGTTAATCCACTATAATATGAAGTCGTTATGAACACTTTGACAGTGAACTATTTATATATTTGCTTATGCTTACTGAACACTCAAGGCCATGCTATACATGCAGAAATAGTTCCTGTCCTGCAGCTGTAAAAGTGTACTAATTAACAACTAATATACGAAAATATGACACACTTACGAAATATTACAAGGATTTAAAAAATGCATTTTATGAGATATGAAATAACAAAAAGTTACCTTTAATTGCTGTTATTAGTGTAAAATTGAAAAAAACAATTCATGTACTAGATGCAAATTGAAGTTGCGATGCTAAAAAGCAATTTCTAGCGAAAGAGAAGTCCGATATCTAGAAAGGTTAGCTATTAGTAGTTATCTGGTTTGTTAGATTGGTATATAGCTTACTAAAAAAATTCACTCGGATTTTATAAGGAAAAATCAGATCAATATAATGGAAAACCCGTTCTACATAAATACATACCTCAGTAAACTACAATTCATGGAAGTTTTACATAAAAATAATAGCAATAGATCTAATTAACTAATAGTAAATACCACAACCAAGGCAGTTATGTGTTTAAATTAAGAAGGAAAGAGAAATGATCTCTCCGAACAGAAGAGACATTCTGAAATAATTTCCTTCTGCATACCTTAGCAATGCTAAAATTTCCTTCTACTTTTCAAGGCATTTGGGAAATTTTGGTCTTCACAAATTTCCTTGTCACGACGTGGCTAAATTGTTTCCGATTTCCACCTGCAAAAACCGACGTCAATGTGCCTACTAATTGTAAGTATTGTGTATTATGCCTATACCTAATAAAAAGTCATAGCATTGCTAAAAAGTATATTATGTCTTGTATGCATGTATAGAATTTACTGTACATCACATTTTTCATAAATAGAGAGTATGTAGAGGATGTAGAGTGACAATTAGTTAGAAAATTAACAGTTCCTGTATAACATTAAATAAACCATTGCAAAACGGATATAACCAAGTGGCTGAGCTAACTAAATAAGTAGTGCCACTGTCTCAGGGCTGTTAATTAAAATACTTTACCTAACACATGCATTATATTAATTTAGTACTTAGCAAGCTTAAAAAAGAAAACAAAAAAAGAAAAAAAGTTGAACGGTTCCATTAGAGCTGCCGCGGACCGACAGAAGGAACATTGACATAAGGTGGTTAAAACTTAATATTACTGTATTTTTTCTAACTTTAGTACACTGCAGATACAAATACAAGTACAAGGACTAACAAATGTACTTGCACAATATACAGTACCTAAGCATATATGTAACTTAGTGTAAAATGTAACTATTAATTGATTATGGAATTATGTTGTGCAAAGTGCACTATGATATACACGCAATTCTGTTCAACTGTTCAACTATACATGGTGCGTGAAGCCTGTTAAAATCCTTATTTGCTAGTGCTAATTGTGTGCTCATTGAAAACGCGATGATTCAAAAATTCTTGCCTTGAAGGTAGCATTGATATTGATATTGAAAACTGAGCTGAAAGTGTTCAATAAATTCGCTAGTTTTATCTTAAGTGCTACCTAGTAACATAGTAGTAGATCGTGCGAATATTAGAGATTCGGAAATGATTATTCTTAGCATTATTGAAGAACAATAAGACTTCCTGTAGAAGCACACCCAAACAAGATGCTATACGAAGAAGATAAAACATGAAAATGCTACTGACACTACTGAAGGCCAACGATTTAAAGCTCTCTATTTCCATTTATGTGCGCGCAACCCATCCTATAGATGCTCAAAGCTAAATTCGTGTATTCAAATAGTAGGTACTTAAAGTACTTAAGTATTTATTTGCTTTAGAAAAGCTAAAAAATAAATTCTGCTACTTCTCCTAAAGTCGTTAATATTCTTCAAATTTGTTTGAGATTCCCGACTCGCACATAGTCATTGCAGCTTAAGGTGTGCCTTACGAAGGCTATGTGCCTACTCTGTGCCAAACAATTCTTTGCAACCACATAAGGAATTGGCATTAGTACCAAAAATGTCCAACATTTTTTCTAGAAGGCATTGTCTTCGGAATTTTTAAATAACGGTCGCATGTACTCTAATTCATTTAATGAAAAATATAAATGTTCATCTTTAGTATTTCCATTCTTCTGCTAACTGTAGGATTTTATGGTTAATAAGGAAAGATCCCTGTGTAGGAGTTGCTGAAGATATCGGGAGCCTTAGGGATTCCAGACATTATCACTGTTAAAGCAAGTAACATAGATTTGCTTCCAGTATGTAGTTCTCAAAGTAAAGCCTATTGAAATCCATGTCATAATCAACACTATAAATACTTATGCATTTTGTATGAAATTTTGTCGCTTCTTGTCAACCTTGCTCCAAAATAGTTCCGAATATCATTGCTAAGATTACAAATGTGAACAGCGAATAGTTCATTTTAATCTCTACAAGAAGGATGCAATTACAGATTTCAAAAGACTAGATATTCCAGATACCATCCTCCCAGCTAAATCTGGAAGCACGACCTAGGAATGCAAACAAAGGGTTTGCTTTGCAGGGATCACTGCAAATTATGATAAAAAAAAATCTATTTTTAAGTGAATATGAATTGCGCAATGCATGAATTTTGCGTTTCTTACGAGTATCCTATCCTTGCCTAACTGCGGTGTGTAATGACATTCTACGATGGCAAGTTTAAAAATCGATTATAAAGGGCCCATTGGTGAAAGTAACGATATTTTGAAGGCTTAAATCATTCAGGGCAATTGAGTAAAGCTATTGCATATCTATAAGAATTTCGTTTGTGTGATATTTGTGTGTACCGAATATTATATTCGTCAATACTTAGAGTTTATATAGTTTGGAACAAAACTTTATTTTCATTGACAAATACATGACATGATATAATATAAGGGTTATATGCAAGTTCGTAAAGGTATTAAGGTATACATTATAATCCACCAAGATTATCAGATTGACCCCATATTAGGATTATATAATTAAGAAAGGATAATTTATCATTCTTAATTCCTACATTTATGTACAAATGCAAAACAAATGCAAATGTACCTTCTGTCGGAACTTATCGATAAATACAAGAAGACTAATTATCATAGAATATTACTGTGCAAAATTGCAACGTGAATGCGAATGTGTACTGTGTAATAGGTAATAAATTAAATCCTTAATGCATAAATATAAAAATACACCGTGCGTACGTTCAAATATAAATTAAATAAATTATTACAAGATTACAACCATTATAATGTGGTAATCATTGAGATATAATATATCTCAATGAAGAATGTGCATAATATATTAACGATGAATACTTAATGAATATAATAAAATAAGTAGTAGCAGATAGACACGTTATTTGCCAATGTAATAAAAGTAATCATGAAAATTAATATTTATGAATTTTCTTTTAACAATACATACCCATCCTACAAACAAGGCAAGATAGTATATTTCAATATTTCCCCACTAGGTATATTTGGAAAATGTATTCTATTCCACTCAGTACTTCATAACAACAAACATAATAATTAAAATTAAATAATTGAGGACAATTTGCATAGCAAACTATGGAGCTACAATCATTAGTTGCCAGAATAAAAACGGATATGTCCATGTGTATATTTAGGTGCCGGAAAATGTTACTGACGCAAGACGCAACCTGATTTTGATTCGTATTCGTTTCGTATTCCTTTTTAATTCATTTTTGTAGATAATTGCAATTATTAAGGTATTGATTACTCGTAGCACTCTATTAAGAATTTAAGGTATAAGCAATACATGTTTTAGATAAAATTTAATAGCTAGAAATTAGCTCTGGATATTATATAATATTGTCTTGAAAAAATATTTGGGCAGTATCATGTTAATTGCGCCATAGAGGTTCAGGGACCTAAGCCCAAGAAGTTTCTGCAACACTTCAAGGTAAAGGTATTACAGATATTTAGTGAACGAATATGCACTACATATCGTTTGTATTTTTCGGTTTTAAAATGCGAAGACCAGCTTATTCCGCTTAAAATACGTATTATAATAAATATATATAAAATACATAATTTAATACAATTTACAGTATTTCGGCCATACACGGTTACATTAAAAGAGTTTGAATATGAAACTCCAAATGTAGACGATGGACACTTAATGTTGTCCTTTAGTTCATCTAATCTGGAACCTTTTGTTTAGCAGATTTCCTTTTCTTCGGTTTTACTCCCCAGGCATTTCCCAACCACCCGTTCCCATTTCCTTTCAAAACCCTCTTCTTCCTTTTCTTCTTAGTATTCCCATCTGCAAGGGATTCTTCCTCTAAATTTTCACCATCATTCTCATCAATATCTACCACGGGTTCTTGGTGACGAAATACCGGGTCGAATCGGATGTAGTTATTGAGATCGAGGCTTTTCGGCGGCAGTGAAATATCTACTGGAAAGGATAAGTCCTCTGAACACTTTGAGTTAACTTCTGAAGGATGCAATGGGGTACAAATAGTAAATATCGTATCTGTAGCTCGATTATACGGTGGAATGGGAACATCTAGCTTCTCCATGGTACAGCGCATAACTTCGTCACATTTTCCTGTAATTAAACAATTATATAATCTTAGACGATAATTTAGATCAAAAGAGTAGATAATGTCAGTGTGTATTTGTTATTGTACCATGAATCTTCAAGGATGCAAATTGATCCTTCGGAGTCCATTGAAGATTTACGATGATTAACTTAGGTCTGTCGTTCGCTGGTCTGTCCATGCACCATAACCAAGGGTATCTTCTTAGTACCTTTAGACTTGAGCCGATGCAAAGAATCGTGTCAGCTTTGTGTACATTGTACTCAGCCCCAGCCCAGTTCAAGGGCCACCGTAAGGAACCTCTTTCTCCGAAATGAACGACAGTGTCTTTTAATTGAGATCCACAATTGTAGCAATTTCTCCCGGTTCTGTGTTCATACCTCCTTGTATTCTCCGTAACATCAAAGTTCCTCACGTATTCCCTATTACACGATGAACAAACTTCTATGTACATATTACCGTGGACCTCACTTAATGACGTTTTCGGTATTCCGGACCGTAAATGGAGACCATCACAATTTTGAGAGACGATATGTTTCGCTATTCCTCTACTGTGCAATTCCTTCAATGCTTGATGAGTTACTGTCGGATCTGCTGTACTAAGAACTTTCTGGGGACTATCTGCCATGCTATCCAAACTTTCTCCTTTTTGCAAACGTGTCCAAATTCCGTTAGGCCCACGATAATCTGGAATTTGCGCTGATGTGGAAATTCCAGCTCCTGTATAAATCACAAGGTACTTTGCGTCTTTTATTGCTTTGGCTAATTGTGCACACTTATCATCCAAAATATCTTCTGGATCTTCAATTTCTTCTAGTCGTTCCTTAGCTACCCGTCTTTTTTGAAGGCGTTTCTTGGCTTCTGGCACAAGGTCGGGAAAGGCTTTCAGGGTGGTCAGTTCCTCCATTGTAAAATCCTTAGGATCCTTCTTGAGCATTTGTGTCAGCTGAAAGCAAAGGTAAATCATTTTCTTTTAAAATATCAACAATAATGGTCCTAATCCTCTACTGTAGAGTTATAAATTAATGCTTACCCTTTTCAAAATTTGAGCCTCGTATTTCTTCGTACAGAATGTATTTTGGGATTTTAATCTCTCAGATTTACGTCCCCCGACACCCTTGACCCTTATGCCTGCTCGTCCTGGAGGTCTGCCCACCTTTCTCTTCTGAACTACCTCTTCTTCAGAACTGGACTCTCCCTCAGAATCATCATCCACAGAGTCACTTCCTTTAATTATAACTTTTTCCGAAGTACCTATATTTACTAATTTGTGTGAACAGCTCTGCTTCGTTTCTGTAAATTCTTCTGAGCCATAATTATCATTATCAGTCTCTTCAGAAGAATCGCTACTACAACTAGAACTTTCTTTTTCCATTGTAATCCAATCTTCTTTATTTTTATTGCTGCCAATACTTTCTTTCTTTTCTCCAATACTATATTCTGGAGACAATACTGTTACTGTACTGTCTTCATTTCTTTCTGTCTTTATTTCATCCATTTTTAACTGATTATTGCTTGAGAAATTATTGCCGTTTTTTGGATCATCAGGTGAACTTAATCTCAAATGAATCTTTTTTTCATCAGGATCAGGAACATTTTGTAAGGCCGAAATGTTTGATTTGGATTTATCTATAAAAATATATTCCGAATTTTCTTCGGTGGGGATAGACTCTTTGCCAGAGGATGACAGAGGAGACGGGAGGGAAACACAATAGACAGACCCGTCCATGAGATCAATTTTCTCCTGTAAATAACGTCTTCTTCCTTCATATAGTCCTCTAACCTTGATACTGGTTCCAGTTTACCCTAAGGCGCAAACCAGAATACAAATCTTGTAAGTAAACATGTGTAGGTTAGGTATGTGAAGTGAAGTAAGGTAAATGAATACAGATTTGTGTTTATTCTCTAATGTTATAAATATTATGTAATGTACCTATACACAGATACGGTGTGGTGCTTATATAAGCAGGGTTTTTAATCCTTACACACAAGTAATAAAATTGTAATCATAAAAATATATTATTTCCGTACACTACAGGTGTAAATTAATTAAGAACCTACTTGATATTATATGATACTATGTGAGCTACAAACTGTCTACTTCCCATTACTTCAAAAGCTGTGTACTAAAGATACTGTTTATTAAGATTTGACTTTAAATTCACTAAAAATTCTAAAAATTGTATGCAACAATTAAAAATATGGACCTTGACGAATCGGATGGTGGCAGCGAACACTCGGACAGGGCTTTATCCCCCGGTGCTGGTCCATCAGCTTCAAGGCAGTCTCCTGGAGTAATTATGTCTGTCCCTTCTTCGTCCGTCAAGAAGTTTATTTTTCGTTCCAAATCAAAAAATCCAAATGCCAGTGAATTTGAGTGCGACACTTTGGAAATCATCATTCCAGAGGTGAGCACTTTTAACAAATCATTTTTATGTAGCTTGACTTTTTAAGCTGTATATTATTTAGTATATCTAATGCAAAATACTCTATTTTTGTTGCCTTGTGTAACTTTTTGATATCCTTCTTTATAAAAGCTTGTATAAGCGAACAGAAAAATAATCCCGTTAAATTAAGTTAGCATACAAATGTATTTAGGGATCACTTACTAGTGGTGTACGTGTACCTACCTAATTTAATTAATTGTGGTGTAAAGAGGCTTTATCTTTTGCGGCCAACTCACCGATAGACTTTAATGAATCGAAATAAACGAGGACAACTAAATTATAAAGTAAACATTTAATTTTGTACTATACTATATATTGCTGTATGTAGCTCACAATCAGTTCAGTCAGCCTGTTCCTATATCAGAACTTGATTTCTGGGTTTTAAACAACATTTTGCGTAAATTAAACTGTTTTTGTTTAAGTGTTGTGCAGTGTGTACTAGTGTAGTAGTAGTGTATCTGTTTAAGGAAGTAAGTAATAAGTTTACCTTGTACCGTGTATGCACAATGTATGTGTTTGCTATGTATGCGGTTATGCTGATGTGTTTACGTTTGTTTGTAAATATCGTATGTACTTATGTGTATAGATCAAGTTAACTTAAAAGCTTTACGTGCTTGATACGTGTGTCCAAATGTGAACAGTTTAGTAGATGCATTTAATATACTTACGTATTTGTATGATATTCGTATAACTCATATAAATATGTTTATATGTATATACATAACATTTCAATTATTATTTAACTCGCTAAGAAACAGCAGACAGACAAGGACACTTAAAGAGTAGGATGCAAGTGCAATACTTTAAGTGTTAATTTATTAAACATATATATAATTATAAACATTTCCATTAAGTATGAAGTATATGAATCTATATAAGAGTATTAGTCGTAGACTATGTAGCAGTAAAATGTTTATGTACTATATTCGTATTACACAGTAATAACCTGATCTTGAAGAACTTTACACATAGATACTGCTCTATAACTATACAAATTATTTTTTTTGCTATTACAGTGTCTACGTGTTCTGCTCTTCTGCTGCTTTATGTTGATATTTTAAGTTTTACGTGGATGCTGGATGTGTAAAAATTATAGCTTTGTCGTATTTTGTATTAGTTGAATATGATTACTGTACATACATGTAAGTTAGTTTATTAGTACAATGAACCAAAATGTTGCAACGATCTAGTAATAGTATACATAGGTAACGAACGACTTGTCATTATAATTTTATAGCTAAAGAAGAATTTTAAACATTAAATATCATATTTGTAGCTATAATCATCTCAATTATAGTTCACTTACGCACATAATAAGTTTTCTTACCGCTATTCAACTCAGACTGCGAACAGAATTTAGAAATGAGAGTATTAGAATTTTTGGGGATCTCGTCTCTTCATACTTCACGGACTTTGAATAGAACCTGCAAGGAATATAGATAGGAGTGAGACTGGAAGCAGCGAGCTATTGGGAGAATTCGGCCGAATTGAAGCAAAAAACAAACAAGTCAACTAATGGGTAGTCCTATGCCGAGTGTGTATTTTTAGCAGCGTCATCTATCTGCGGATCGGTGCAATTGCCGTATAGTTGTTCTGTTGTCGTTGTAGCACATGTAGAACTTTTTGCTCAATTCATACCGTTGAATTATAACAGGTATCCACTGGCTTGAGAACCTGTAACATTAATGCTTTTTACAACTTTACAGAGACTGCACGCCAGCTACGGCCTCTATGTATGGCCTTCCGCACCGATTTTAGCCTGGTATTTGTACGAACACCGGCAATTTATTTCTGGAAAGAGAGTAAGTTATTTAAAGCAATTTATTTTACTTTTCTATTAAACTCATCTTTACTGGTGAAATAACTATTTCTGGGCATTCAAAAATTGTAGGGAAAATACATTTATTACACAATTTAGTTTTTATTAATGAATATTAGGAAAGTAATATTTTATTAAAATATTTTAAGATAAACTTTGTAACTTGCGTAAACTTTACAGTGAAATATGAACAAACAAAAATAATTTTAATTTTTCGTTTTTAGGTTTTGGAGTTGGGTGCAGGAACAGCTCTTCCTGGTGTATTAGCGGCTTTGTGTGGAGCTCAAGTGACATTATCAGATTCAGCAGTACTCCCCCATTGTCTGGAACAGTGTAGAAGAAGTTGCGAAGCAAATAATTTGTTGGACAAAGTTAAAATAATCGGACTGACGTGGGGACTCTTTTTATCCAATTTAACTAAATTGAAAAATCAAGTTGATCTCATACTTGGATCTGACTGCTTTTACGACCCTACCGTATTTGAAGACCTAATTGCCACAGTTGCCTACATTTTGGGAAACAATCCAAACGTAATATAATAATTGTAATTTATTTTTAATACTATTTCAAAATTGGTGACAACATTCCTAGTTGTATTGATTGCTTGTGAACATGCAAAATGAAGTTAATTAATGTTTTTATATTTCTTAGGCCAAATTTTTATCAACATACCAAGAAAGAAGTGCCGATTGGTCTATTGATTCTCTTTTAAAAAAGTGGGGTCTCCAGTGTAAACACGTGCCTTTATACGACCTTGCTAACGAGTGCCGAATTGACCTCCTCTCTTTGATGCAAGATCACACAATTCATCTTCTGGAAATCACGCTACCAAATTACGATTCCTTAGATTTCTTTTAATTAGCAATCTGTATCTATTTTAATTTTGTACCACACTTTTTCGTATTATTTCATATACAAAATGAGTATATCATCCGCTGCTCGGCAAGTTTACAAAATTTTCGTTGGAAACCTGCCATGGACAATCGGTACTCAAGAACTTAGGCAATTCGGCTCATCATTTGGCCCCACAGTGCACGCTACAGTAGTTTTTGACAGGAATACTGGTCTCAGTAAAGGATATGGGTTCATTACATTTGCAACAAGAGAAGCATTCAGCTCTGCCACCAAAGGGGGAGCAGGAAGTCACCTCCTTGAAGGAAATCACATCAGCATTCAACCTGTCTATACTAATACTAATACTAACAATCCTCCCAAAGATGAGCCAATGTAATTATTTAAACTAATTGTTATTCAGTGATACACTAGTAGCTATACAAGTAGAATAAAGTGGTTACTTCATAAACTTTTGCATTTAACATTTACTTAAACTGGTTAGCTAGTGCAACTATAATATAATTACCATGTCTAGATTATTAGACTTACTTTTAAAAAAGTCATGAGAAATAAATAGAACTTTATACAATGTATGTATTTTTTGTAGTTCTTTTATTCTTTCTGTTATAGTTTTGTTAGTGGTTTGGTTAGTAAGCCGACTTAAAGGTAAGGTTAGTTGTTTTATTTGATGTAAGTGTTATTTGAAGCAATTATTGCCAGCCAGCAATTCACCTGTGCAAATATCAACTAGCATTTTGAAAATTTGTGTTTAGCGTGGACAGATGTATCCCCCTTCTATGCCTTTTTTAGTAAATACCATTTGCCAGAGTTGCCATTTGCGTGAGCGGAAAAGCCCTTCAGCTCCCAAAATATAAAGTCGCCACAACCGGTAAAACCGTTCACCATATTTCGATTCAAGCCTCGGCCAAGCATTAGTAAAGTTAGTCCACCAGCATTGAAGAGTTTTATCGTAATCGCAGCCAATATTGTGCATATCCTCAATAATAAACAAATCCTCGCAGGCATCCATAATCTCCTTATAGTAAGGGACCCTTCCGTTGACAAATATGAATTTGCATGTAAATTGCTCCATCCTAGGTACGTACTTGTCGTTAATACCAATGTGATGGCATACAAAGATTCCATCGTCCACCAAACAGCGGTTAACAACCTCGAAGAAAGTCCGGTAATTTTTCCGTCCGATGTGTTCCATGATTCCCACAGCACAGACTCGATCGAATTTTTCATACATATCCCTGTAATCCATGACTCGTATGTCAACTTTAAGACCTCGGCATTTTTCCCGTGCATACTTCGCACCTTCTTTGCCAACAGTGATCCCGACCACCTCTACTCCATGGTGTTCAGCCAAATATTTAGCAAGGAATCCCCAGCCGCATCCCAAATCTAGAACTCTGGGTGGAACATAACACAATAAAATATTCTTAATTTCTGCACAGTAGTTTCATACAAACCATTTTTCAGCTAACCTCATTCCTGGTTTCAATTTCAGCTTTTGGGCGACCAATTCCATTTTAGCTGTTTGGGCTTCTTCCAGATTCCTAGCTCTTGGCCAATAAGCGCACGTATATTGCATAGTTGGACCCAACATTGATTCGTACAAGTCATTGCCTGAAATTATAAAACCATTTTTGTCAAATCCGTTGTATATTTATGTATGCAAACTACTTATTTCTCAGACTATGCGTATAGTTAATGCCGTACCCAAATCGTAGTGTTGTTCCCCAACTTCAAAAGCTTTCTCCTTTGTTTGCAGGTTAAATAATTCCAGTTCCAGGTAGAGAATGAATCTGTTGATTGGATTGAGATAGACTCTGTACATTTCTCCTTTCCACATTCTTGTAATCATGTCATCAAAATTTTCGCAGTCCCATAGTCCGTCCACGTAAGCCTGGCCCATCCCCATCCCTCCATGAGTTGCCACACAATTGTAAAATTTTGGACTATTGACTTTAATATCCCATGGTCTACTCCCATTTAGCACGATATCTCTTTTTAGGAATTCATTAGTGACAACTTTCTTGACAACTCCACCGAATAACTTGTAGATGTTTGACTCGATGAACTTGTAAATGGAAATACACGTCACTACGAACGAGTACGAGATCTCCGTAATGAATCCCATTTCTAAGACCTTTCCGAGTCAAAGTTCAGTAAAAGACTGAGACACAAAATTTCTTTGGTAGGACAGTAAGTGGATGCGATTATCTTGAGTTAATTGGGAAAAGTAGATATTATGAGGAAGATGTCCATGATATGTAATTAGACTCATACCTAAGTTAGCTACCTTCCACGGTTCCATTCAACACTTATTGCTTACATGTATTCCATGTCAACTACATATAAACACATATGTGTAGCAAATTCTATTGCTTCTCTGCTTAAGAAACTTTAAAAATGTTGAACAAAGGTAAATAGCCTAATGTTGTGTCAGTAATTTCGCTTAGGTAGACATTATATAGGTTGTGGTGTGTTCTTATGAAACAATGTTGCAATAGAGGACAATGAATCCGATTTTAAGTGGATCGGTGTGAGAAATTGAACTGGTTTCATTTAAAAAAATTTTACTCTTGAGTCCAGTTTTGGGACGGAAATGGGTTTAGAGTTTAAACGATGTTTACCATTGCAATAGGCTATTATCATTAGCTGCATAATGAGTGATATTGTGACCAGTAAACCAGTACCTCTCTGCAGAGTTATTCATTCTTTCGCATAATACACATTAAGACTACTATAAGATATATTTTCTGGAATGTGTACATAAGTATGTTCGTGCATAATGTGTATCTTAAACGGAAGCTACTACCTATAATAATAATAAAGCACTACTACTATTGTATGGAACAGAGGAGTTAACTAGGTGACACAAGAAGCTGAGATGAGCACTACTCTGTTAATGCTACTTCCGGCGAAACTTGTCTTTATATGCTACATGTACATAGTAGTAGGGGCCTTCCAGACAAACTCTCCAGCCCACAGTTCCAAGTTGCATTTCATCACTTATTTAGTTTACTTTGGGAAAACTAACCGGTTTACACTTAGCCATAACTGGCTATATGCACGATGGTTGTTTCACTTTTGTTTCCCTGTAAAAGTGGCATTCTTCAACTAGTGGTTTTCTTCTAATACAGTTTGTACAGCAGTATTAATTAATAAGGATTGTAAGATTTTAGTTTATGCAATACACTGGAATCCGGCAAATCCTAGTTATATATTAACAAGCATAGCCAGGGCAAGGAAATATGTATAATACATACTATAATATTGATGTCTAAAATAATGCTGTTTCCTGATATAATATGTGAATCGAGCTTCTTGGGACCTGCCAGCAGGTCAATCCGTAGCGGTCTTGGGGTTCAATGCTTCATTCGTCGACAAAGTATACAGCTTTTACTCTACTCTACACTAACACTGATATGCATTAGTATATAGAACTATGACTCTTTTCTATTGCATTGCACAAGAAAGATGTGTGTTGAATCATTAGATTCATTACATGATACCATATCTAAGTAAACCAGCAATAAATAAATAATTTTATTGGTCATAAAATATAAGTAAGTAGATATCTCATCTACTCTATACAGTTACATTACATGTAGTACATCATATTCAAAAATAATGTACTAATATCCAATTCCAAAATCATTGATTTATTTTAAAGTATCTTCTACACACCTAAATATAACTATCCACTATAATTGAAAATATTCCCAACCCCAATGAAGAAATTACCTAACGTAGAATGGGCAGGTGTGCTCAGATTACCAAACACCCAATACAAAAATAAGGGTGAATCATGAATTACCCAATTGTCAATGCAGATAAATATCCTTTTGTAAATGCGTGTAGTATAACCATGTGTAACATCTCAACAGCTTTAAATAGGAGATGAAAAAACAATGTTTTTCGGCTGGTGACTTCTGTCAATATATTTTACATAATATAGAAGTCCAATATCGAAATAAACAAAATAATTCTAAACAAGGAAGAGTAATAATAACAACAATTACATAAAAAACAGGGATTCTGGTAATACTTCCTACTTAGGTTGAGTTATATGTCACAAGGTTTATAATTGCACACAATTCTTTACGTAATTAGGCACCTAAACATAATTATGCCTACAAGTGATCAAGGGCACTTGAACATCTTTAGTTTAGACTTCTCTAGTGTTTTTGTCAGTTTTTGTGACTTTCGGCACTTTTATAACAAAGTGGTTAGTCAAAGTCAATGGCAAAAACTTGAAATAGCAATTTGTGTTGAGGGTTACATTGTATACATTATTACATTACATGGCATATAACAAGATAGTTTGTAGAAACTAGCAAACACGAAACTAGAAGATTGCTTAAGACTAGTAACACGTCGTTAATACATCGATATACAACCTCATTTAAAAATTACATTTATTCGAAAAATAGATTACTGTTGGTTTGCTTGCTAAAGCCATTTTACCACTTGTAAAAAGTGTTAATACAAGATAATATATTTTCTATTACATTACTTATGTTTTCACATTGAATATAATCGAGGAATTAGACAACTCTGGCTATTTCTGTATATTATATGATTGGGCTTCTAGTTTCTAGTGTTTCTGACTCGCCATTTTAACTTCATTTAAAATAGCTACGGCACCTAACTGCATGAGATGCAGTCCTAAATTTTTACCAAGAGTGGCTGCATACATCGAGGCTTTTGTATGGTAAGAGGAAAATCTTTGGTCTGCAACAGAAGTCAAATTAAACATGTCTTCGGCTATTTCGTTCTCCTGATTGAGATTGATTGTTAGATAGTGCTTGACGGATTTAGATCCATCGAGATTCCATACAGATCCTAAGACAAAAAGGAGTATATTTAATTAGCATTTACTATTTTTCGCCATGGTGTGCATTCCTTTACTATTGAATCATTGAACGATGTTATTATTGGGTGTAACTACAATTTACCGTTTATTTCTAATAAATGTTCGCGATTGTCCGTCGGTTTTACAGACGTAGACACTCCAACGGGAACTGAGCAACCTCCTTCTAATGTGCGTAGAAACGTTCTTTCTGCTAAACAACACATGTATGTTACATGGTCAGTTAGGGGCTGGAGCAATTTCAGCACTTCATGATTATCGGAAGCACATTCGACAGCCAAGGCTCCTTGACCAACTGCATGCATACAATCTTCGGATTCCAATAACTATAAAAAATCAAATCAGTGAAACTTATATGTATAGTGTTCACATTCACTCACTCACATAAAACCAAACATGCTTCCAATACATAGTAATTACAAAATAAGGATTATACGATTTAATTAAAAGTGGTACCGATACCGATACAATTTCTTACTTGTTCTATTCTATGCTCCCATCCCATTCTTTTAACACCAGCCGCAGCTAGAATCAAGGCTGCATATGGACCATGAGGATCGTCCAATTTGCTCAGTCTTGTGTTTAAGTTTCCCCTCACATCGATAAAAGTCAAATGAGGGAACCTATTTTTCAATTGAGCAATTCGTCGTAAAGAACTGGTTCCTAGAAAAAGAAAAGATCCCATACTTGAAATTTTGGTACATAAATGTACAAAAGAGTTACAGTAATGCTGGAAATACACTCACCCACATTACTTCCTGCGGGTAACAAGGCTAAGTTTTGTCCGGAGAATTTTGGGTTGAAGAGAACTGCATCTCTAGGATCCTCTCGTCTACAAGCATTACACGTATTATTTATAATATTTTACTTTATACAAAAGTATTACATTATACTGTACTTGAACTGAATATCTTTAGTTACTTTGAAATAGCTGCTATAGAGAGCCCCTCGGGTAGTTGTGTTGGTAAGTCTTTCAGAGAATGGACGACAAAATCAATTTCCTTCTTGATGAGTGCAACTTCCAGTTCTTTAGTAAATAAACTTTTCTCACCAATTTTTGATAAAGCAACATCCAAAATCTTGTCTCCAGTTGTGCTTATACCAACTAAAAATATTTTTAATACATAATTAGCAATAGCAACCAAATAGAAATCCCCCTCCAGCTCACCATCCAGCACATGCATGGCATTTATATACCATGCATTATGCATAAAGATTGGGTCAGTTTTCGACTGCACAGTAGGAAAGTACTTCATAATATTACTACTAATTAGTACGTTTCAGATAGATACATATTATAGTATAATGGATGTACTCCACTTGACTTACTTATTTCGAACAAGTAGTTATCGTCCTTATGAACTTCTTTTAATTGCTGCACGACCCACTCCGTCTGTATCATAGCCAGCTAAAACAGAAACCAAAATTTAAATTGCTAGTTAAGTTAAATTGCTACATACATTGCTCAACTTCATTATTATATTTCACGATTTGATTATAGATAAAGATAAACTCTCAATAAATGTCAACCAGAAACAGCAAGCTCACAAATTTTCTGTATAGTATGAGTGCAACTTACTTGACTTTTTCGAGATCCGATTTTAAACGTTTTCCCCATTTCTTAGTTTATTTGAAACTCTGTATCTTCAAATATTTAGTAGAAGTATGTAGCATGTAGTGATAATGTTATAATATTTTAGGACGATGAAGATGATACAGTGTCGACAGAAATAGATGGATGTGTAGTTTTAAGTTTACAAGTTCGATTTGTGCTCAACAGAAAAGAATGCATGATTTCAGCACATTTTCTCAGGGTCGCTTCCTTGTTACTGCATATTGAGTCTGAATGTCCTTGTACCGATGTTTATCTAGAAAAAACAATTATTTAAATCAGCATTTGATTAGATATGCCATCAATGTATAAAAAATTCATATTGAATATACTTAATACATAGAAATGGAAACCTAAACAATAGCGCTAATCAGTGAAAGTCTTTAAAATGCTAACAAATATTGAACATAAAGATTGCATTATAAGCAGTACCTACTTATTTAGAAATTCTCATTCCAATTTTAAGTAAAATCTAATGGTATATCTATAATCATACTATACGCAACACATTCGCTTGTGAAAATGTCTCGGCATACGCCACACAAGACACATTTATTAACTACACTACGAGTGTACTTGAAAGTGTGACAAAAAGCCGCAAATGTTTCACAGAATGATAGACGAAGAATGTATTTATGTGTTATCGTTATCACATAATAGAGCCACTTCTGTTTAGCTATATAAGTATACAAATATAGGTAACAGTCACTAAACCTTACGTATTAATTTTTAAGATACGCTTATTTGACACCATGCTTTTAGTTATATAGTTACATAATATTAATATGTACATTCTAAACTTAATTGTAACCAAATAATTAGTTTAATTTGCAACCTGTTGCTTATAGATAGGATGACACTCATTCAACCCTTTCAGCCTTTCGTTCACTTCAGCAACATACTGAATTTTAAACCCAAGAAGGGATTTGTGCGACACGTTATACACCAGACACCGACTACCAACATACCGCTATTTAGCTATACGCGAAGCAAAAATCCTTACATACCAAGCTATATACATAGATAGTTATAGTATACAATATTTAGTGCATTCCTCCTACTTCGCTAAATAGTTTTCCTATTCCTGATAATTATCTTAAATGTCATTAATAATGATTTACACATTTAGATTACAACAGCATGCATATGCTGTAATACTTTACGCTTCCAAATGATATGTTGTTCCCATTATTTTCCGGTAATACCTATGCAGACGACGAGGTGACGAGACGACTAAACTGTAAAAGGAAATACATAACTTCGATGAACTAAACAAGACATAATATAACATTATGTAGGTAGTTACTTAATAAGCTGTATATAACTATTATATAATTAGTTAGCCAATAAATAGCTAAATTATAAATTAAAGAAGTTACCAGTAGGAAAGAATTAATTGTATTTTAGAATATTATGCGATAATTTACAAATAATAATATTCAATCGATGAAATACTAGTGCTATTGACTAATACGGATGTATTTATTTATATAACGTAAATATTACATGTTTACAATTTTCCACATTATTTATCAGATGGATTAATTTGCATGGTCTCTTGTTGTCTTCACACTTTCTCTACAACATTGAACATTTAACGACGCAAATTACTTAAGATGATGAAAACTTTTAGTTGGGAGATGACTTACAAACATTTTCTTTTCTTCTGTTCACATTTTGCATTCTCTGCATCCGTTAAATCCAATTAAATTACTACTCTTTTTATAGTTGATTACTCTTACGGATTGTGCGGTCTACTTTAAAGAGCAGAAGCACCGGAAATGATCTCAATCAACTCGCGAGTGATGACAGCTTGCCGAGTTCTGTTGAAGGTAAGCGACAATTTTGAAATCATCTCTCCAGCGTTCTTGCTAGCGTTGTCCATGGCAGTCATCCTAGAAGACTGTTCTGAGCATGCATTTTCCTTCATTGTGTAGAAAATGTTGGCAGCCAAACTGAACTCATTGTAGCATTGCTGAACATCAGAGTCCAAAGAATCATACAAAGTCAACTTTGGGGCAGCGTTGATGGAAGTTTCATTGTAGAGTGGGATTTCAGTTGTGGTGTATGATACAACTGATTTAAATCTGTTATAGACGATGCTTCCAATCTCGTACTTGTATCCGCACTCCATTACTTGTTCAGCAACACGGCCAGCATCCTAAAATGTTCATTATTTGCATTAGAAATACTTACTAATTATTTATGAAGACTGCAATAGAATATAATATTAATTTTAACAGTGCATTTTTGTTTATTATATTTTACTAAAAACAATACGGCAATACACTTACTTCGAATGTTGGGACTTTCCTGCCAATTTCTTTAGCTGAGAATAGGATGCTATTAGCAAAAAATCGCTGAAGAATTGACCTGGATTTGTCGCCAATGCAAATAACTTTGATGTTATCAGGCGAGTTCGTTAGTTGACCCTGTTGAGCACATAATCAACATTTAAATAAGGCTTTCTTTCATTACTGGGTATTTTTGGTAATTAAGAAACAAAATTTCCCGTTACCCTAATAAGACGAACTACTGACGAATGTACAGCACCGCACAATCCTCTGTCAGATGTCATTGCAATATAAAGCTTATTAACTTTGGGATCTTCTGGAGCCTTAACTTCAGCTTTTTCAAAGAAGGCTTGAGCCCCAACTCCGAATGGTCGAGCTAACTTTAATTCACGCTCAGCTCTGGCATATTTTGCGGCTGACACCATCTTCATGGACTGGGTAATTTTTTGGATATTTTTAACGGATTTGAGTCGCAAAGAGATGGACTTGAGGGTGGCCATCCCTCGGGATTGCTGATTCCATACTGGAACGGCATTGACCACTATCACCTTGCTAGCTGGAGCGAGCATTTTGTAACCTAAAAATATCTGGTATTATTACTACGCAAGATTTAAGGTGTTGAATTGTATGTTTAGTACTACACCAACATATTAACAGTTATATATATATATATATATTATTGTGACTTTGTGGCAGTAGCAATTATTACTGTTATTTATTACGATAGCCCGTTCGCGTACTCATTTTTGTTATTTTTGGATTCTAATTTCCAAAGCTTCAAAAAACTATATAATCTAAGTATATTATTTAGGTATCGTTAAATAGACAATCAGAGGCTTTATTAATTAAGGAAACTTAGTTTGCGCATACAATAACATTTTTGCGTTAATTGCTACTCTATTCTATTGTCCATCTCTCTATGAAATTACTCTATTCCAAAATTCATTTCGGCATATACGTTTACCGTTTACTTACATCGGATTTTCGTCAAAAATATTATTATCTAACAAACAAACACAAAATATCATTATATATTATCAATTATATTTTGATGAAATATTACAGCAAGTTAACATTTGCTTCTCAAAATGTTTTTAGATTGCAATGCGATATAAACTTTTTCATTTTGCATTTAGTCCAACCTTTCATATTTCAAATCCTGAATTTTGTCGTAAGTATAAGCCATATTTGTAGTTATAAATATAATTTAACACATTTAATTACTTCGTTATTCCTAATTTATAATAATGAATAGTAATAATAATTTTTATTTACCGACATACATTCTCTTACAAAACAAGCATCAAAATTCCATTCATAAATCAAGCTACCACACACAATATTTTTGGTTTTGGTTCTATTAATTTGCTTGCTTATAGAGCTTATAAAGTTAACTTATCTACTATCTAAAACTTACCAAAATATCCGGGTTGCACGATTAAGTTTTTCCTGAATTTTTAACCAACCTCCAGCCACCAGCACAAAAAACCCGATTGACCCGAAGACCGAACAGTAGCGACTGGAAAATAAATGTAGAAGTAATACAGAACAGGAGATCGAAAGGGTGGGACATAGCAAATTTAAATTGCAGTAAGTAAAATTCTTAGCCGGCTGAAGCGCTAGGTGCTGCGCTTGAGATCTCGCAGATCCCGAACCAAATATCGTTCTTCGCAGGAAATTGTAACAGTTCGTTCGGGTGCAAAAGGAACGGTCTAACTTTAATTGCATTGATTTCTAAAAATTTTTATGTTCCAGTGGCAGCTTTGGTGATTTGCCATTCCATCCTTTTAGAAATACATTGCGAATTGCGATTTATGATTTCGAATTTGGGAATAAAGACAGGTGTAATGTACTTATGTACTACTCCATAACACTCCATATTTATTTTCCAATATTATGTATTGAGTGAGTATACTTATATAGTATGCGACATTTTTGTTACTTTCTTTACACAAGTTTCTGCAACATTTGTGTAAATTCTATATTATTATGACATTATTCTGATATATAAAGAGTTTACTTTTTGGTTTTCACAAATTCACAATATTTGAGGTCTTAAATGAGTGTATTAGACAATAATAGCCTCAAGCCTAGTACTATATGTAGGAATTTGGCAGTTTCCTAATCATCTAATTGACATAGGCCTGCTGTTCCACGGTTAATCCAATGTTTCTGGGGAAGATTTGTTAATAACTTTAGATACAACACAAAGTTTGTTGAATGTCCAGTTGTAGAAAGGGTACCGCGTCTTCCGCTAGTCTTGTAAATGGGACAGTCATATATTGGCTTTGGAACAAAACTGGCCTATAAATGCAAATGGTAGTCCATTAATATAATTTAATAAAATAAATTGTTAGTGCAACAACCTACTGTAAAAATATAGCACTATATATAAATACCTTCTTTCCTGGTCTGAACCAGATAACCGGTAATGTATCGAACAAAATCTTTGGAAAAGATTCTGCTAGCTGCTGATACTTTCTATCCCATCGAGCTCCTTCCAGAAATAGGCCCTATTAGTATTTCAAATATAGCTGAATTAGATTCTTACTTATGCTATCTCATCCAATTAATCTACCATAATATTTGTAATTAATTTTTTCTCTATCTACAAAGACCATAAAGCTCACCTCAATCATTACATCATCATCCTAATTATTAGCGTATAGAGAATGCATGTAAATTAACACATGAATAAGTATGTAATTACTAAGTAAATTGATCAATATATGATGTATTATATTATATACCTACCTACGTTTTAATAACATTACTATTTGCTATTGATGCAATGATTACTATAATTACCCTGCAATAAGATCCATCATGAGGAGGAATATCTGTACCCTTCTCAAATTCTGTAACATCAAATTCGAATCCTAAATGGTCAATAGGTATTTTATATTTCCTCGCGTAATTCTGAGTGACACCGGTAAGAAAAGATTGAGTAAAATAAAATCCTGAGAGCCAGAAGACGATAGGAGCTCCATTGTCAATCCAAGTTTGCAAGAAAGTAAGACGAGCCAAAAGATCCACAACATAACTTCCCAGAGGTTTCAAAGAAGGATAGGATTTGGAAGCCCAAGCTTTAGGAACCTTTCCAACTAGCATGCTTTGAAAGACTTCGTCTAATTCTGACGACATAACAACCAAGCCTTTAATAGCCTTTTGAACATTCTTCAAAGTATCTCGTACAACTAGGGTAAGTCTGTTGAAACGGATAAGTTCCTGTCTTAAGACGGTATTCATGGAGTTCATGTAATCCACGGGGTACTTTGCCTCAACGAATTCCATATCAAAGTCCTGAGGAAGTTTCTTGAGAATATCTTGTGCAATTGTTATTACTTTTGATCCGGATGTATCAGTCCCGCCAGATCCTGCACGGAGTTCTACTTGTGTAATCAAAGCCCCATTAAGGAGTTGCGTCGTTTCCTGATTTCCTTTTGTAATGTTGGCATTGTCATGAAGCCCAAAAACTTCCGGACTTGGATTCAAGGGCAGCTTTTTAATGTAATGTAGACAGCTTTGATAACTAGCATCCGCTGGAACTTTAAACGACCCAGAAGAAGACAAAGAGTAGTCGGGGTTTTCAACGAGTTCTTTACAATAGAATGTTGATAAGAGCGAGGCCAGAAGTCGACGATCCTTGTCATCTGTCACTCGACCTCCGTAATTACACTCTCCAGTCAAATAGGTTAAAGCATCAAATGGGATTGTCGTATAATCATTCAAAAACATTTGCAATTGCATTAAACTGATTCTCAAATCGGATTCGTTAAACTCATACGGAATATTCCACCCAAGAGGACCAAATTTCTTTCGTTCTTGAACCAAAGTGTGGAAGAAACACAGTCCAAAGACCATTTTATGCCAATTTTTGGTATTCGCGTTTTTCACGGAGTTAAAAAAGGCTGGATCAGAAATTGGATTTCCGGTGTAACTTCCCATGAGATTAGCTCTAAGACCCTGAGGAGCTTCGTTTGTCATTTTGACGCTATTTTGCAGTACTGTAATTGGGAAATCTGGAGATGGGTAAGATGTGAGCCAAAGACGGAAGTCAGGGTTTGTAATATCGGCAGTAATCACATCTTGGCAAAGCATTTCCAATTTAGTCATCCAACTTGTTGCTAAATGACAATTTTGAAGAACGACCCATGTTCCATCGACAATCGACTCTTCAATCATCCTCTGAGCTATGGGACCTTGTCCTTGTCCAAGTGATATGGACTGAAGGCTGCCGCCACCAAATCCTTTATCGGAAGCAAACTTGAAAAGACCGACTGTGGGATCTGCTCCGGGGGATAATATGAAAATTAATGGTGTTCCAGCACTGGAATCCTCGTAGGAGGAAGACAAATCAAAAGGTGGGGGTTCAATGAACTCTTTTCCAAGATTATTGACAATGAATGTTTGCACTGCGGGAATTAATTTGTCTGGCCGGAAACAGCGAAGTACAGCCAAGCGTTCCAAGTCTTTAAGTCGGTGCCATGGCTTAGGAAATGGGGAGCTGTGGGGATCGGCAGCGTCATATAACTCTTTCCAGCGTTTAATATGCTTCACAACATGTTTCAACAGTCCGTCAAAAGCTACAACATTATCATAATGTGACAATTAGCCTTATTTTATTGTATTTGTTATTATGTAAAATGTTTGAGCTGTGAACTATTTACCAGGTAAATTAGATAGACGAACACATTCCGACCAGGATTTCTCAGAAAGCCACGTTGGAGCTGGATTAATGTGTGGATTTTCCAAAGCGACACCTCCAGTCAAGACGAAACTCCATAAATTCATATCCAATTTCCCTTTAGACTTCAAAATGGCCACACAGAGGACAAATGAGAAGACTAATTTATCCTTCTCAAAAACGGAGCGACAAACATTGCGGTAAATGGATGATGTGAAATGATCATTTAAGTACTGGATCCGTAAAGTAATATCCCCTGAAGTTCGACTGTTCAGTATACTCGAAAGATAAAGGTTAATAAACCATGTGAGAGAATATTGATACATCGGATCAATATTTGCCAATTCGGAAATACAGAAAAACAAGGTACTTGAATGAAGTGCAACTGGGCGATAGCGATTTCTAGTTTCGTCAATCTTTTTCTCTGTAACTGCAGATACGGACTGCTTAGCTAAAATTTCCCCTGACAATTCTTTGGAAGAGGACAGGATCTGGATAGCCGTTTCATCTTCAAGGATATTTCCTTTAGAACTGGACAAAACTTCAAGAATTTTATCTTCAATTTCTTTCAATAAATTCTTATTATTTACACCATCAACCACGAGCTGATTTTTTTGTTCTTCTAATTCAGGTTCTTCTTTTGCAGCAACGATACCCAAAAGCTGATCTTGAAGTCCTAGTGGTGTGATCATGAAATTCATCAGTGTGACTTTGACAGCAATTTCTGGTAAGTAATGAGGATTTCTAAGACGGGTGATGATATAAAATCTGAAGTCTTTAGAATATTCCACTATGCTTTCTCCAATTTTAATGCAAATTATAGCACCCTGCTTAAATGTTTGTTTTAGCAGAACAGGTTCCAAAGCTGGATCCACATCTTCGCCAATATTATCCAATAGTACGGGCACTCCGAGTTGAATGGATTGTTCAACGATACGAATATATCCAGGATCAGACAATTTGATTACAGCCAGATTGTTCGCTTTCTCCATGTTTCTCACCCATTTACTCGCTTGTCCTTGGGGATCTATCATTAAAGGCCATCGTCTTGCATTGCTCACCATAATCCCATTATCAATAGAAAAGTTGTCGATAGGAAGCCCTGCTAAACCCCAATTACGGATTTTAACAGGATCTCCTAATGTAGCAATTAGAGAGAAGACATTTGAACAAGGAATCTTCTGCCCGGAACACATTTCCTGCCAGTCTATGACACAACTTTGTCTAAAATCAACAGTGAAAGGGCCCAGATATGCCACCACCGCCGCAGAAATCAAAACATCCCCAATAATATTATTGAGACGATTTAGAAGTGTTGCAGCGCCATCACTCCAGCGAACTTTCTCTCCTCCGAGTCCGTCAATCAATTTCTCAGCTCTTTCCAGCTTTTGAGAACACAAGTCGATATTGTCTTCGAGATCTTTCTTCTTCTTATTCATGGCAGCGTATTCATCATTAAGAGCTTGTAATTTATCTGTAACTTGCTGTAACTGTGCCCTTTTTTCGTTTAGTTTGTCCATTTGGCTTTGCAATTCTCCTTCTGCCTCGTTCAACTTTGCTTTCTTCGGTTCCACAATTTTAATTACCCTGTCGTAAACCTCCATAGCTTTCACCCATTTACAAAGGCCCTCGCAAGCAGTAGATACATTTTTAATTATACTTGGCTCAAAATCCGGATTTTTAATGAATTTCTCTCGCACTCTCTTCATTGTTGCTGCAGGAATATTATCTTTGTCATATTCTTTAAGACCTTCCAGAAATTTCATATCTCCCAGCATTTTCATGGAAGGACCCCAAAAATCTTCGTAGGGTTTTCCATTCGCGTCCATTTTCTTATCTGATTTAATTCCCCTCATCACGCAAATTGCTTCTAACACCATTTTTACAGCTGCTGGAGGATTTTTCATTGATTTAACCACAGTGATATCAGCAGGCTTTAATGTATTAAGAGCCTGAAGGGCAGCTTCCAAAGCTGGAATTGCTTCTGCCAAATCATTTTCACAGTCATCCTTAATGGCTTGGGCAGCTGCGGCAGCCTATGTAAATAAAAAATAACTTAAAATCAGCAATTACATTTTGGACATACATACTAATAGTCTTAATCAAACCTCGTTGGCTAACGCTTCATCTGCAGCGACGACTTCCTTTGTTGCTTCAACATCGACAGTGTCTCTTTCAATTTTTATCATAAGTTTCTCAGTAGCGGCCGATGTCTCAATCAGTTTTGGTTGCAAAGCTGTAAGTTCATCTTGCATTACTGAAACTTGAGAAGCAGCGAACTGCAATTTATCCAATCCTGTGATATACCGTTCTCGCTGCTCTTCAATTTCCTTTGTTTTTATCCCCTTCAGAGATTTAAATGTTAAAATTAACTCCAGGTAAGAAGTAGGGGTTACGTAGTTCTTTCTACGTAACTGATTGTAAAACCTGTAATTAAGAAAACGTATTGCTTAATTCTTTATTTACAAATGTTATAGAAATAGGATAGATTTGATAGGAATATGAAAGCTTATACTGATAGTTATATTCTCCCCTCAAGTATGAAATATTTATGTTACAATCACATATATTAATTTACTAAAGCCACAAATGTATTAAAAAGGTATCGTTATCCTTACTCGATACTTAGAAGTCTAATTGATTCATGGAAATGCTTGCACATCAACACACATCTATTCTGCAGACTTTCACCCATATCCAAGACTGAAAGGAATTTTTGAGCCACTTTCTCTAAAGCATCCTCCGGCCATTCTGTAAACCAATCTATAGTGCAACAATTGATGAGACTCGGGAACATTCTCAAACGCTTACTAAATGCATCCCCAATAGGCGACATGGCTAAAACGACATGAAGGTTCGCTCGAACTCTTTCCACGAAGAAATTATAAAGGGACAAGGGATTTGACTCAATTTTCCTGCCCAACTCTTTTGCAGCGCTTTGCATTTTTTCGAGGATTTCTCCTTTTTCGTCCGCTTGAAACAAATTGGGAATATCAGATGTGTTGAGAATCATACTAATATCTTCAACAAAACTTTCATCTTTGATCTGGTTATCGGCAAACAGGAAAACCGTTGGTTTTCCATCATTCCCTGCGTGTTTCAGAATCCTTTTCATATCTTCTCGCCATTCGTGAGTTCCGTATGTTCGACTGATCTCGATTTGAATAAGGTCATAGCCTGCCATAAAGGCAGCCATTTTGGTTAAACTTTGTCTCCCACTTCCACCAATGCCAATTAACAAACAATGTCCATCTTCTTGTTTCAGAACTCTTGCGATTCTTGAGATGTGTTCCATTGCGAATTTAAACAGAACAAGATGCATTGGTGTTTTGGAGAGCATATTGTACTCTTTAAGATATCCTTCCATTACTTCAGTGAGCTCTTCAAAATCGGCAACCTAAAAATTAATAGCAATTTTATTTGAAAATCTATTTTTTTTATACTCAAAATTTGGAAATCTTCGAAAACCTCATCATAAATCTTGACATCAGCAGAAGGATCCATGAAATCCCCGAATATCAAATTTCTCAAATGTTTATCTTCTACGGATTTCCCTTCTGGAGCTAAATGACCTAATAGTTTCTGCATATCCAATTTGAAATTCTCCAACATAGTTTCCGATACTAATTTAAAGAAGGTTTTCCTATCTTCATCATCAACCAATCTGTCATAGAATACTCTGTAGACCTCGTGAGTCCAGAGTCTCATTAATTTTTGGTACTCTTGCAAATGAGTCGGGGGAGTGAGCAATAGTCCCCGTATAACTCGAGCAAAGTCCCTCAGGTTAAAAACATAATGGGATTTTGCAGGTGTGGGAAGAAATAAGGTGATAGCTGATTTGTAAACTTGCATCGTGGCATAAACCATCGGTCTTGCCCATCTTATGATTTCATTTTCGAAATCCTTAGCAAAATGCCAGTCGACTATCGATGTGAATATCTTCTTCATTGTATTGTCATCAAAGGAGTCGATAGCCAAGATACTAAGATGACGAATAAATCTCGCAGTGACTTCGTTTCTTCCTCCTCCCGGGGGACTCATTGCGGTAACAAATAGCAAATCAACTAGAGTCAGTGTTGAAGTATCTTTCTTGTCGTACCAGTTTCCATGATCGATATATTGTCTTAGAAGTTCTATTGGAGGTTGGGCCTAAATGATATACATAATATAGTACAGCTAGGAACGAATTAGAATGAAAATTTGTAAAATTTATCAAGAAAACAATTACCCCGTAGATTTCTTTCTGGGGCATACTCAAATCGTCAACAAATATGACACATTTTTTCCCAATAGTTGGTCCAAACACACCCCTTTTTCTTTTGTCCAATTTAGACATAATAATATCTTGGGTTTGGTTAGCACTCGTCCGAGCTGAGAAATTAATAACATTAATAACGTTTTTATCCTTTGGCAGCCCCAAAAGAAAACTTAGTGTTATAGCTGATTTTCCGGTTCCTGTTGGTCCGAGAAACATAAGAGGAATTTCGTTATTCAGATATAACTTTAGGAAATACATTTGTCTTGATGTTTCATCCGTTGGTATTATAAGTTCGTTTATTTTTGCTGTAGGGGAAATTTTCGAGTGCTCCCTGTCAATAATATCCAGCCAGAAAACCCACTGGTTATTCCTTTTATCACAGATGTAATCAAAGACGAGTCCTTTTTCTGCAAACAATTGATTCTTGTTCAGTTTGAACCCTTTTGGTTTGGGAAATTCCTTATTGTTCCCAACGAGTAGCTGTCTGTAGAAAGCATCAAATTTTTCCCGACTATCTTGAACAAGAGTGCCTCCAAGGCCCCATATTAAAGCAAAAACGAAGCAATACTGCAGCCAAACACTACTCTGAGGTACTTGGTCTTCTACTCCAGTGTCACCTTTAAGAAGAGCTGTGTACAATCTGATAAGCCCTTGAAATCTGTGAAGTTCCGAGGTTTGGATAAAAAGTTTGCATTCGTGGCGAATAAAATCGAAACAAGGCTGAATGAGCCATTCGAACATTTCTTCCAGGATCTCCCTCTGATCAGCACTGATTCCTTTCGGAAGTCGGTCTAAATAAGCATCTTTTAAAGGTTTCCATCCTAATTGCCTGGGCTCCATGTAAATCATACCGCAACGAGATACTAAACGAATGAAATACAATTCATTTGTTAGAATAGATTTCTCATGTTTGTTTAAAGTAAAAAAATGGTATTTCAGGAATTTTACCAGTAGCAGGAGATGCTTGTTCCAAATCAGCAGGCTCGAACATCATATTCATCTGATTCGTCATTTGGATTATTTCTCCGGACATGAGGCACAATTTTTTATTATCGTCTAATACAGTATTCATGTTTTCAATCCATACTGCATCCACAGGGCCATCAAAAACTAAGGAAATAATTAAAAATTTGAAATTGTCACCCTACTGGAAATAATGCTTACATGAAAAAATTGAGCTGTAAGAATTTGCCAATTAAGTGGAAACGGTCGCATAAATTAACATTTACAAAATCTCTATTTAATTAATCATTTATTACCAATCCATTTTCGATCGTCACTTTTAAAATCTGACGCATATTCCCGGAAAGCGTTAGCCAACACTCCATCGGACCATTCGTGTGAAACGGGATCAAAGCAACCATAAAGTTGTCCCATTGTGATAGATTTTGGGTTTATTATCTTATATTGGACTTTGTAATCGTGAAGACCAGGAATTTTGTTCACCTTAATATCAGTAAGGGCCGCAGCTAAACACTAAAATAACGATATTTACCATCAGTAATACAATTATATCTCCATTTCATGATAAGCAAAATTTTTAATATTTTTACTTGATAGGCACACGTTTTGCCACCCATTGCTTCACCGACAACCATCAAACCATGGCGAACTACATAAAAAGTGTTCATAAAAAGTGTTAAAAATCTGAAGAAAAAAAACTCCAGAGAAATTGTACAATCATCAATTTCTACACCGTATTTTACCTAATATCATTTCATAAATTTGTAATGTCTTCTCCACGAAGAAATCCGTGGCCTTTAAATTCCTTCTATCACACACATTTTTCAGTGCTTCGACTAATGTATCCAAATCTGGTCTAAGAAGCTTGATACCGGGAAACAAGTCAGAAATGATCCCCTCAAATAATCTACAAACGTTGGCAAAAAAGACAATTATTTGCCCATTACATAACATTACATTTATTTGTAACTATAAAGTGATTAGACTGGATAAGGCAAAATAAAATAAGATTTATTTCTAACTTAATATCTTGTGCCAAAAATTTAGGCAGATTGACATCATTAATTGCTTTAAGGATCAGCATAGCCTCATTTTCATATGGGTACTTCAGCTTTAGATTTCCAGCAGCAGTAAGAACAGATTTCACGGCTCTCATACCGTAATCGTAATGGTTTTGTGAACTCAACTGCTCGCTACAAAGCTATTTATACAATAAAAATAACATTATCTAGTGTATATTGCAAATATATTAGACAATTTAAAAAATAAACCTTGTAAGTATCGACAATTTTTCCAGACAAACTTCGGGCATCCACAAATCCCATTGAATATAAGGAAATTTCACCAATGAGAGCATAGTCAGGAACTGGAAAATGGATAATAGAAATATGAGATACATAACACCATTCCTATAATGGCAGCAAACAATCAAGCATACGGACGAAATGGCTTTTAAAAGTAACTGAGGTTAGAAATTTCAGAAAAATTGAAACATAACATACCCATCATTGCAACTGATCTATTTTTTTGAGAATGAACAATACAATTATTACATTAATGTGGGGTTCGAGTTTAAAATATCAATGAAGTTTGCATGAACAATTTATTTATGAATACTTAAATACCTGAATAAGGATTTCAAGTTATCAGGCAATTCTTGTCTAAATAGAAAGATAACAATTTCAATGAGCTTCAAACAAATTACGTAACATGACTTACTTATTTAGGGTAGTCTTTTTTACCTTCCTGCATAACCTGGATTCATGGTAATGAAAATTGTACACGTTGGATTGAGTCGAAGTTCGGTGTCCTCAAAAATGAAAGTCTTCACTTTGGCAGCAATTGCTTGCTGAATCGTCAATATTTGCTGTGCCACCACAGATAACACTTCCAGTTCAATTCGGTTAAATTCGTCAAAACATGCCCACGCACCTAAATGCAGAATTCATTTGAGAATTAGAAATATATTTTTGTGACAAATATTTATGCTAATTATAACTTCCAAGTAAGTTGTATACGTGCTAATATTATTATATCGTATATTACGGTTAGGTTTAATATGTAGTTTACCACTCTCTTTTCGGATGTATATAAAAAATGAAAAACTTAAGTAGGCACATGCAAATTGTTACCTGACTGAGCTAATCCTTTAAAAAACTTTCCCATTGCTTTGTAATCAAGTCCTGTACATACAATTTTGGCAATTTTAATAATTATCTAGATACCTATATTATCAGTATTTGTCCTGTGGAGATCATAATTTCAGATACATAAATAAATTATTACCGTCTGAGCAGTTAAATACAACACATTGTTTTGCAACAGCTTTAGCTAAATCTTTTGATGTCTCTGTTTTTCCAGTTCCAGCAGGACCTTAACAAAAACGAATAGAACATCTGAATATTATGATAAATCTGCCTACTCAAATCGCTACTTTTAATTACTGAATGATACATAGTTACCTTCTGGGGCACCTCCCAAACATAATTTTAGGGCGCTCATCAGCGTTCGATAGCATCTGTCAGTTAGTGGAGTGATAACCTTTAAAATGCGAGAAATATATCAGTTAGCTTGTTTTTCGGATAAATATCTAATTAAGACTTTAATCTAACTATGATTTATAATAATACTAAAACTATACCAGTCGACTTGTGTTTCCCAAATACTCATATCCGTACTTAAGATCTGTCGTGATCATTCGAACATGCACACCTCCGGGTTCAATGTAATATCTCAGCTGACTAATCCAGTTGAAATCCTGAATGGTTGCTACCCCCAATTTGTACAAACTTTCAACCACATCTCTTGCGTGAACGGCAATTACAATTAAAGCTCCCAAAGTAATTCGGTTGCCAATTTCTAGTTTCCCACGAACTATTTCAACAATTTCGTCGATCTGTCCATTACTTATATCCAGGTATTGTTCCAAGGCTCCTGAGATAAATAATGTACGAATTAGTGATGGATGAAAACAACTTTTTAAACTGAATTTTTAATGCACAATTACCTCTCTCTATAGCAGAGGAGACTTCAGAAGTCCAGAAAATGGAGTCTCCACAAATGACTACTTGTCCCGGCCATTGAAGAACCCATTGTGACCTTGGAATCTCAGAGTAAGCAGTGATAGACCGTAAGATAACATCCTTCATAGAAACAAGCATTTGATGCTCAACTTGTAGTAGCCACTTCTCTACCATTCCACGGGCTTCTAGTGGTTTTACAGGCCCAGTGAAAGGAACTTCCTCTTTTTCAGCGGAAATCATACCGGAAATGATCATATCGTCACTAAATTCTAATCTGTGAATCCCTTCAAAGCATTTTTTCAAATGTGGTTGAACTCTCATGGGATCTTTAGTTTCGCTTAGAATCTCCAGTAACTCGTCATTGGACAGGAAAAAGAATCTTGGGAAAAACAGTCGCTTCTTTTCCAGATAGTCATTAAGACCCTTCTGGATTTCTTCTAGGAGAATATTTGCCTTGTTCAGATCTCGGAGCATGTTGGGAAAATCTGTAGCTGCGATCACACCGGGATTTTCTGTTGTATTACGCATGATGTTTCTCCACATTGTATCCACAGTCGCAAACTTCTTTGCTTCCGTTGGCATCTGCTTGATAATATCTGGAGAAGTGAAAATCGGTTCCAAATACATCCACGTGGACTGCACTTTTATCCACGCGTCCAAGATATCCTGCATAGCCACTAATTTATCTTCCCATTTCTTCATTTCTTTTTCTAGTGGCTTGATAAACGGAGATCCCCTCATGGTCTGGGCTTTCAGAATATGATCATCCAACATTGTCTGAATATCATCCAAAGCTGAGAGAATATTAACCCCCGTTTCACGGTAAGGAATGCAATCAAACTTTACATCAGCCCATTCTCCACGCATTTTTGTCAGATTTTTCTCCAGTTGAAATTCTTTTGTTGCGGCGGCAGATATTTCTTCCAGTTGTGTACTCATCTTTGCAATCCCGGTTGAAATCATTTCCGATAGAGTTGTCTCTTCTGTTGGTTCCAGAGGAACACCAGTCATTTGACTCATTTGTTTCCAATGTCTCTGCGAAAGAGCATTTAAATATATTATATTAAATATATCATTTTGAGCCACATCATATTTTATTTTTGAAGCCACACCACCACAAATAGCCATACATTACACAAAATAAAAAAATATGAACTACTAATTTTTTCATTTGCATAAATACCTACTAAATTATTACAAAATTATACTTAAAAAATAGCCAGCCTTGCAAGCATGCTGGGGCGAGCGGGTTAATAATTAACATAAAAAATGAATTAATTCGTAAATTCTTTTAACTATGTTTAGTAATTCTATAATATTTAAAAACTAAAAAAGTAGAAGAATCTATTAAGAATTAAAAAATGAATTAAGTGATATACTTAATTAGAAATTTTCAACAGCACAATATAATATTAAAAGCATATGAAAGTAAGATTTCAGTTAAATTAGCAAAATATTCAAAAATAAACTAAGGACGAAATGCTCAGATATGAAGTACCTAAGCAAATTATTAGAAATATTCAAAAATATACTAGGAAGAACAATAGAAACGTTTAAAATTAAAGACGAAAAATATTAGAAATCAAAAAAATACTCACTAGAGGAAGCAAAATATTAGAATTTTTTTACAGAAAATCTAATATTAGGAAAAATTATTAATTAAAATACGCAAAATAAATTAAGGTAATATTAGCAATATTTAAAATTCAAAAGTAATAAGTTTTGTTTTTTAATGTACTTAAATATTAGAAATCAGACAAAATGAACTAAACAAAAATTTGGAAGCGCAAGTTAAGCGTATAGAAAATTGTACATTGCAAAACTGAAGATTCTTAGTAGTGTTAGTATCGTGTTTCGTAAATCTAATAAAACAAATATTTAAAATAAAAAGTAATCTGTTGAAAATATTTAACGAACAGTATCGTTTACAAACCTCTCTAATTCCAGGATTACAAATAGCTGTAAGCAGCGGCATGAATTGCTTAAACCTTTCAATCTTTGATTTAACATTTTCTGCTACTCTGCGTGGACCAGGATAATCTTGGAAAGATTTGTTCAACTTGTAAAGCGTTTTCCACATCGATTCCACATCTTCAGCAATAGCTTCTGCGTCCAACCCAATAAAAGGACCTTCGAACCAGATTTTGTACTTCAAATGGAAATCATAAGCAGTTATCCATAGTTTGTAATAAGGATCAATTAACTGAAGTGCTGTTTGCAATTCGGTAAAAGGACTTTGATCCTGGTCCAGCAGTCTTTCTTCTTCATTTAGATTTTCAGCTTCATCCAAAAATTTCTGCAACTCTTCATTAATGGTTTTCAAATTTCCGGCATTCATACGCATCTCTTCCATATTGAGGAAAGGAGAATCTTTGTTTTTGTATGTTTCCAGGTCTGCAATGATTTTGATCAGTTTTGATTCAAACGATTTCCTATTTTCTATTAATGCTTCTTCAGCTTGTTCACGGCATAATTGTAAGCGTACAGAATTTTGGTCGAATGTTACTTCCATAGCTTGTGGCCAGAAAAATACTCTTGCGTGAGTTCTTAACTGTTCGTCTGCATCAGAACAAAGAAGTTAAAAATGATTAAATTATATTAATCCTCATAATTTGCTAAATACATACAGTACAGATAGCGAGTACTAGTTCTTTTCTTACATTCGTAGATGTGATTATCCAATAAAAATAATAATCTTGACATAATTTCAGTAATATTAGTCTTCAGTTTAAAAAATGTGTCGGACATGCATTTGTTTAGATAATTTGTCAATTCAACTAATTCAGCCGTTGTTTCCACACGCTCACTTGTTTTGGAAGACATCTCCTCAAAAGTTTTCAATACACTGAAAAAATATTTATATAATATTTTCTCAGTAAGACCATTTTTTCTAAAAACAGGTTGGATGTAAAATACAATTTATTTTTATTACTGTGTAATGAGATTTTCATTCTTGTCAACTTCAGCAAGAACGATCATTTGAATAAGGTCTTCGCATTTTTGAACCAAAGAGTCATTAAGTTTAGAACAGTCTAATGCTAGGAAATGCAGGGGGACAAGACGACGAAGGCCGTGAATCTCATCCGCAAGACGCTGGAACTCTGCGATTTTCGAACTAAGAAACTACAAAAATAAAAATGTATACCATAAGCTACCCCGTCATCTGTATTAACATTACAAAATGTTATTTTAATATAATAATTTCAATCAGCAAATTAATAATTAATTTTAAATGTAAAAGCAGAGACGAATGGCAATTGCTGTGTATTTAATTGTATTGTATTGTAAATATACTTTGAAATTGGGTTCCCTTTTCAGAAATTCTGCCAATTGAGTTTCAGCAGTTCCATCTAAAAGCCATAAGTACTTGTCATAAGACCTGACGTAAATTTTTGGCCCTTCAAGGTTAGCTCTTACAACCGCAGCAGCATCCTTAAAAATATCTTGAATAGAAGATTCATGAAGGCTGAGTGACATTAACGTGAAGTCGCTTTTGTACATGGTAGGGAATAAAGTTTTTTCAATTCTTGGAATTTGCTTGCAACCAGAAACAATTTCCGTGAGCAGTCTGTTTATGACGAAAACACAATCGATGACGAGACCAAGGGTGGGTACCTTAACTCTGTGCTCATTAAGAGTGGGAAGAAAGTTTATATAAGGGTCTTTGTCTGATGCGAGAGCATTGACAGCCAGAATAGGGCGTCCTGGGAAGATATTCGGGTTGTATTCCATTTCAGGGTCGTATACATTTCCATCCTATTAGAAAATGAAAATGATTTTAAAATCGTGATATCGTGTGTGAAATTCTAAAAGTTGCTCATTTTCAAGATATCACAATTGCAATGGCACGTTATCCCATAATTCAGCAATATTTAGAATTCGATTTGCATAATATTTGATATAATTCTACAAAATTCTGAAATATGTGTGGTAAAACCGAAAATATTACGATATAAGTTTGGAATAAGGCCAGGACATCGTGTAAGGAGTCCATGACCATCTCTCGCATTTGTCTTGACATTAGAGCGCAGACACTGCCAAAGAATTTGGTCAAGCTTGACATGGAGTCGTTTTTCGTTCTTGGGACTAAATGAACCCAGTCGTTCTTCATATCGACAAAAATATCAGCAATATCTTTACACCAAGTTCTAATGAGGAATTCTCTACCCTCGTTCGTTAGGTCCTTCACATGCTCAATAAGGCTATCGGGACTCATGGGAAGCTTGCCGTCTGTGAAATCTTTGATTTTGAAGAATCTCAGTGCCCTATATTTCACATCCCAGAGTCTCATCATTCGAACGAGCACTGGATGACAGTTATACAAATTATGTCTCATTATCTCCATATTGACTACAAACTGAGTATGCCAAGGCACAGGCCCTTGGATTACAAAATTTGGATGAGGTTTGGGAACTGCGTAAATTCTCAGTCGAATTTTCTCTGTAGGATCCATTAAAATGTAGTGGACGACTGTTCTTTTCACCGCGTGCTTGAAGATTTTCTTGGCATCGTCGACTAGAGTTTCCACTTTGAAGCGGAGAGATCGCATTGTTAGGAGACGAGTAGGAATTCGTTTTTTAAGCTTGTCTGTCATATCTTCTGGCCACGAAATCACTTCGCTTTCAGGTACGGTCTGAAATAATTATACAGATTACAGAATTGGATAAAATAGTGAAAAGCTCGGGTAAAATACTAAAAAATCTGAATATGCATGATTTAGAAAATAAAATAATCTGCAATGCCTACCTCGATATAATGAAAATATCTTTTCAAATCTTGTTCTGTAGGTTCTTGGTCTTCATCTCTTTGGTTCATGAATTGCATAATCGTCAACTGATCATCAGGTGGCAAAACTTCGCTCATATTGATATCGTCCGTTTTCCTAAATGATTGAAATATTAAACATTTCATACTTCACTGGGTCACCTCACCTCATTGTTTTCTTAAGATTTTTACTAATACTATAATCCTCATACCGAAGCAGGTTTAATTGTAAAGTTCGGGTATCCAATCCTCCTACCATAAAGCGATTATAAATCTTCGCAACATGATGACGCTTATTGCCACCTTCATCATTCAGTCCAGCAGTGTCTTCGTCCTTACGATTATTATCATCGGAACCATTGTCGCTGTCATCATCACTCAAATGGTATGCCTCACCTTTTCCCAAAGTACGTTTCTTCTTTTTACTGTACTTTAGAGGTTGCTGCTCTTCATAAATAGGTTTAAAATTGTCCGTATTTTTAATATGATATTTTTTAATTGGGGGTCCATCCCCCTCCCATTCTGGATCACGAAGCTGCTTTTTAGGTGGCTCTCGAATTTTTTTCGGAAAACCTCTGTAGGATCCAGTTAGTAGCTCCTTTAATATAACGTGGAACCATTACTTCATAATAGGACGAACCTGTTTTAAAAATTGGAATTTTACAGATAATTACATACCTCTACGGTCATAATTGAGGCAGCAGTGGTAGGCCCGGACATAAGTTTAGGATCCATTGTTGGCGGTGGAGCCCTATACCTGGCCTGCGCCAGTCTATATCTCGAATCATCTACAGGCTTCTTAGGTCCCTTCCTGGGGAATGCTAATTCTCTCAGTTTTAGTTTACCAACAGCTGGAGAATAATTATTCGCAATATTCTCACTAGGAGTAGAGTTGCTTGAATCATTCTGTGTGAAATTGAAAATGCTTTTAACATAATGAACACAGAAGCATAGTAATTAAATAATATCAATGCGTACTATACCTAATAGTAAGGTAAAATTGTTAGCAAAAAATGCGGAACCTTGTATGGTGAAGCTCTTGTAAGGGAATTGAGCTGAAATAAAGGTGGATATTCCACTTGGACAATGCCATCGAATCTTTCATCAACCTCCCTTGGAATCCGTGGAACTGGTGGTAGAGGATGTAACTTTTTCTTGTTTAATGTATCGACAGCCTCTTCTAATCTTAATTCGCATGATTCGATGCTCTGCCCATCACAGGCATCGTATAAATCATCCATTTTCTTTTTATTCTGTTAAATATTATTTTATTTGCGTTAATTATTTTAATTAATTCAGGGTTAATTTCATATATTGTGTAATACAATTAATAAGGATCCTACTTAGAATTAAATCAGGAGTTTTAGGGAAATACATTTGTGTTAACAAAAAATAATGGTCTTTATTCAGATATCTGAATAATGTGAAGCAGCTAAATACTTTAGCACTGTGCAGTTCAAAACGAGATCCTATAATATCGTCGTAAAGCAAAGTAAATAGTGGTTTAGATTTTGCAAAACCGTCTCCCGTCACTTCCGTGTTATTAAATCAATACATCTAAAGATTTGGCACTCATTCATACCATAGTAACACACGCATTTGTATGCTCTCAGATTTCACATAAGTAATTGAATTGGGTACCCTTGCTCTGCGTACTTGCACACAACAGCAGTCAAATATTTTCAAAATGATTTATGTAAGTAAATGCAATGAAAAATGTAATTTGCAAATAAAGTATTGATTACAAGCACTAAATTTCCATGCTATGCTATATATAGGCTATAGGCTTAAAATGATACATATGAAATGTATCATATATTATGCAGGTACGCAAAAATGACTGTATGGATATCTATGCGGTATATATTATGTACATGCAAAAGTAGAATAGAAACCAAGATCTAAAAACAAAAATAATGGCCGAGTAAAAGTTTATTTTGGGAATTACAAACGTTGTAAATTATGTTTTAGTTGTACAATCAATCATAATGAAAAAAGATTTAACCAAAAGTTTACTCCTAATTAGTCACCATAATCAAAACACGACAATTACTCGTATTATTCCTTCTTCACTTACATAATTTCTATAATTCTATCGTTATTATGTATAATAATTTGATTTCTTTACATTAAATACATGGTTTACATAAAGTTATGATGCAATCCATCATTAATCCATAGTCTCGGTCGGGGATAGTATACATACACATTAAGTAGGCTCCAACTTCCAATATTTTTGTTCAAAACGTTTACCCTTATTTAATGACATGTGCATACATTATAAATGTGACACCTTAAATGTCTCGAAATTTTTATTTACTATAATGACACACAGAAAAGAGATTACAGGACAGGAACTACAATATTGTATTTACTTTTATGACTTACTAAACAAAACTTCGCCCATTTAGATTTTGACATATAACTAGTTCAGTATTTAATTAGGTACATACATTTAATATTGGCAAGTTTATGACTATTCTCCTCTACCTGTATTAGCTAAGTATGCATAATATCGGTTATAAAAGCAGATTAGCTTTAAAATAATCATAGTTTACCTACTTCAAACCTTGTTATACATATAATTTTATCTTGATGTAGTGGGTGACAGAAGTATATCACGCAAACTAGGAATTTTTTTGCAGAAACAAAAGGGAGAGAGCTCAAATCAAAGCTCATCAGTTACGCAAAATTGATGACACATACCGTAAACATTTCTCTTATACGTACTCTCTCCATTGTTTTCTCCAATCAGTATTCTCCTTGTTATTTGTTATACAACATTGTATGACTAGGTATACAAGGTTTGAAATATTTGTGGTTAATAAAATAGCACTTATAACAATAACTAAACAATTTTCTCCTTGATTTGCAAATTATTTATATAACTACAGCTACGTATGTGCCAACATAATTCACGTTTGCACATAAAAGACAACAAGAAAATGAATTTTTAATTCCACAAACTTTTAATTGTCATTTATAGAAATGGAAGTTAGGTAATTGGGTTTAATAGGAAGGGATCAATATGATTACAAAGGGTTACGTTATGAAGTAATATTTATACAGTTTGCAAATAGTGATTTACATTTTATTTTGTGATTTTGTCTGACTGATCTTCAGTTACAATTAAAACTGAGAATTACAATTTATACAAACAGAGCACCTATACATACACAACACACGCTACAATTAAGTACCTTACTAACTATTACTATACTGTGTATTTTATTAAGGTATTTATTTAATTAAGATTAAGGAAGGTTATCTTATCGTCTTAATAATTAATTTTTAGACTTCCGTCATGTCATTATCAAGAGAGAATTGTTGGGAACAAAATTCCTAAAATGTAAAGAAATCGCTCACTAACAACAACAACAACGGTTAAACTTCAATTGATACACACCGTATTCGATCTAATAGACGCTCTGTCTAATAATCACCCACCGACCACCCCACTCTATACCCTTCGACCTCATGTGCATATAAAAGCACAGCGCGTTAATTATAGCGAACACTTGCACAATTAAGTTCATTATTGGTTAGGAAAACGATACATTAATGTACATTGTACATACAGTAATTGTTTGTTTTGTAGAGATTATTACGTTTTTCTTTATACATAATAAGTATCAGCTCGTCCACAGCTTTCAAACAGCTCTCTTATGTTCTGAAAATGATAGTAAAGTATATAATATAATAATATTTGTGTAAGAATTATGTATTTTCGAGTTCCCAGTCTGATATTTAAGTTTTATGTAAGTATGTATTATACTGTATTAGCCTAGTAATTAATCGCGTATATTTATAATTCAATGTATTAAAGTAAATTGCTATTTCATAGTAGCCCAACTTTGTTTCCCTTTTTAGCATGTACTGCTCTTATTTCCATCAGAAAAATAATATTGATTCATTTCCTTAGTGTTATTCTCTGCGTCTAAACTTTTTCTGTATGGTTATTTAGGGTGGGCAGGGTTCAACATTTCTGTTTTCTGGTGCAAGCATTTGCCAAGTTATTTAATTGCACTAGAGATAGAGATTGACAAACAACCTTAATAACATACAGCCAAACCAGTAGAAATTTTAAAAGATATTTAGTGGTGACGTTGATGACATAATTGCATCTAAATCTAAATGATTTTATGTTTCTGACTACATATATTAGAAATGATTTGTTTTATATTAATTACTTAATTAGTAATTGGTTTGTGGTCATTTCAGATCAGGTCATTGAAACTGTGACTTTCTTTGGTTTAGCGTTTTCTATGCAGTCAAAGCCAATTAAGTAATATTGTGTGGGTGTGTAAAGATGTAAGGTGAAATCTGAGCTGAGGTTGTTTTGTGTAATGCTTTTATGTTTTGGTTGGGATTAGGTGGCAATATAAATGTAATGATGTCGTCCTGGATTAAATAAAAGTGCATGGAGTAAAAATGAAATGTGTGGCAAGCATTGAATAACATTTGGAACAGTGTAAACAAATAGAACTTAAAAAACAAGGATTTTTTTAATAACAATGAATAAGGACAAGGATTTGGTTGGACTGCGAAATTCACGTATTTTGTTGACGTAATATAATAGACATTTTTGTAGTACGCCTTGTTCAGTAAGGTATCGGTTGAGAAGAGTAAATAATTAATTCATTAATTCCATAAGACGATTTGGAAAGCGTTAAATCGTACTGAACAGTCTTATTTAGCGACTGTTTCTCTTCTTGTTTCGGCTTGATTGCTCTTTGTCGGCCAGAAGAACCAAGATGTGTTTGAAGATCGAAGCTAGATCCATGAACAGGGTAAGAGCGTGCCAGATGTGGTCACGGTCTCCCATTCGGAATTTCTCCATGATCAAGTGAGTATCATAGAGGATGAACGCGCTCATCAGCAACAATCCAAGAAGTAGTTGCATCTAATTATAAAATCAAATATTCATAAGGTAAATAAATTATTGGTAATGTAATTTTCTGCACTTATTATACAACGTAAATTATAGTTGTATAGAACATAAAACACGCCCAAACTAATTAATCTTTTCAAGTATACCAGTCCATTTGAGAGTTGGTAATGTAAACATAATTATTTACGAAGATAAAACATACAGATAATAATGCAATTATTGCACAGCTTAATGGCCAAACAAGCATGGACTACGTACGCAAGTACATTAGATAATAAAATTAATCAATTAATTTTGTCTGATCAATATGCGGCCTTCAAAATAGTTTGACGTAAGCTAAACATTATGTATTACCAGAATCTAGAAATATTACAAAGTTTACTTGACTACTTTACAGTCAGAATATGACCGACTTACATAAACGAAGGTGTGTGACCGGAAAAAGATATTCATGAGGGAAGCAATGAGCATAGTGGATAATATAGACATGAGTGGTCCTCCAAGTGCAAGATATTTTCCTTCACGAGCAGTTAATGCGCTGAGAGTGAAGCACACGAAGATGACTGCTGTATACATGAGAGCCGAAATAACGATTGAAGGGTCCAAATCCCAGACGACTTCAATCAAAGGTCCCGTTGACAATCCTGAAAAAATAACAGAAATTCGGTTATGGCATTATTCTGCATTAAGAAACTTGCACTGTCAGGTAATATTCATGGGTGGGTTGCCGGATTCTTTGTTACATTAATCTATACCATACATGAAAACTAAGGTCAATTAGATTTCTTCCAGCGTCCCATTGGATTTAGAGTGACAGTATGAGTGCGCTGTGCTTGGGTACTCAGCGAACATGATATTTTATGTAGACATTTACATCCATGTTTTGGAACAAATGTTGCAATGTTGCAAATAATTGTGTGTGTAATACCTTTGGATCAGTACAGATAGATATTCTCACTCTAAATTCTCCAATATCTTGTTACCTTTTGGCAGCACAGATCAAATATTGACTTTCAATTTGGAAAGAAAAAAGTAATAGACTATCTAAGTGCCTACTCTACCTAAGTACCTACAATCGTCTTATCGAAGGAAAACGATGTACGATGAATGAACCAGGATTGAAATTGTATCAATCAATACATAACCTTAAGAATGCTAGCCTTTAGTAAAAATAGAAACCCTATATTGCTCCACTTCCGCAATTTATATTTACTGTATACAGTAGTGCTAGATATACTTATTTAACTTGACGTATATAAAACCAAAACAGCTTCGTATTGCATAACATTTGGTTAATAATTGTAACATTGTGGCTCGATTTAGGTATATTTAATTTAAGTTGAAATGACTTCGAGACACTTACCAGAACAGAAGGCCAGTCCATTTAGGTATAAGAATCGTGTGCCATTATCTTTGCCATCTGGAGATCTTGAAATCGCCAAAAGGATAACCAGAATAATGGAACCAAGTCCAGAAAGGAGACCACCTTCCCAAATTCCTAAACACATCATATTAATTTTCATAAAATCGTCAATATAATCATTCATGGTAAATAATAGTAATTTTCCAGGCTATATAATGTTTTTCATGTATTTGGTAATTATAATTTTCTACCATTAACGTGAACAGCAGCTCCAGTGGCAGCGACAAGCGTCGCCGATGCAATTGAAGCATATACGTTTCTCAAATGGTGCCGCAACGGTTCATCTCTGTAATTAAATATTGAGAATTATTATTTACCCCAACCAGCCCAACTAACAAGGGAGAAAGTTAAAATGTTTATAAGGTAAAAAGAGAAAAAGGGAGGAAATTAATATGTCAATAAGTATTACATGACTATGGAATTAAATAAGGAAAATGGCACTTACATCTTGTTGTTCATCATCGTCGCAAAATTTTGTAGCCCCTCCATTTTTGAAATTTTCCCAAAAAAATTGAAATCAAATTCTTCTCACTTCCGTCAGCAATGTAAACAGTACACCTAGAACAAAAATTAAATAGAAATTAATTGTGATTCGAATCAAGAATTTTCCCCTCGTCCTTGGACTACTGGTAGAGTTACAGTGACAGTGCAGCGTGCAGCTGATAAATACGAATGTATTTTTGATACAATTCTATCTACTGTTGTGCACTGACTCACTGACTGCGCAAGCTGCACTACTACTTGACAATGCGGAGTGGACAAGCTATATAATGCCGAAAAACTGCATCCAAAAAATATTTCTATTTTCCTGGCATCGATAAAATATTTTTTCTTTTACATTGAAAAAATATTTCGCTATATAAATTACAGCTAGCAAAAATCTATTTCAGCGATTTTTGCAGCTTTAGTAATTAGTACAAGATTAGTTAACGGAAATGCGGTTTAGTTCCATAAAGAAACTAAATACACTAATAATATACAAAGTTGTAAAACTTGGTAAAGTACACTGCACAGTACATTTAAAAAAAGCCCGAATGATTTTTAATTACCTCTACCGGTTTTGACACAAATAAATTCACACTTTTAATAATTTTTGAGAACCAAAATATTTTTGCTTTTGAACATTTGAACGAGATGTCAGCGCATAATCTGTTTATATAGCAAAAGTTTATTTTAATAGGATTTGCAAACTGAATGGATTGAGGTTACGAAGGGGACATGTTTAGTAAAACGATCTATTGATAAAATAAAAATCCATCAACTCCTCAAGAAATGGTAATTTAAACTTTACAATAAATATATTTGCAGAAAGTCTAATAACATACCAAGCTTGCCATTTACGGCAATACTTTGTAGAAAGTTTCGCTGCTATTTCAATAGTAAATTTTCAATTCCACATTGTATATGATTAAAAAAAATCACGAATTTAGTGTAAATCCCTCCCTGACATAAAATTTTGTCAAAGGCGAAAGTTCGGTAGGCTTTCCGTCAATCCAGTACTATTTTGCACTTTAACAGATGCACGCTTACAACTTAATATTAATATTTGTCTAAAATATCCGAACCAATAAGTATCAAATCTTAATTCATAAAATGATACGAGGAACTCTATTGGTATTTATTAAGCCTTCTTCAATACAATTCAATGCCAATATCTTGTGTAGGTCAAAAGGGTTTATTAAATAATAAATCTAAAGTTCACCACAAATCTTTTACCTGAATTACAATTTTTTGTTATATACAAAACTAGTATATTGTATAGTATTAAGTAGTTTAAATAAGAAATAGAAAGCCTGTCTGGTGTATATTATATTTTATCCGAACTGATCTTACAAATTCGTCTTGACTTTTACTCTGACACAATAATACTATTAATACAATACGGTAAGATTTACAAGAAAATAGTACGTAGTGGTACCTACCTTTAATGCAATGTCGACTTGAATTGAACTGAAAATTGAAATATTAAGCTCCAGATTATTCTATTTGATTTGTATGATTGTGTACTGTGTATTTGGTAGTAGAGAATAGAGATAGAGACATACACTTACTTATTATGTGTCTGTCTGTTCTGTATTGTATGTTTATGTTTAGTTGGTTACGCTTGTAATCCTACGTGTATATTAAGTGATGAAATCTGCTTACCTAAACCTACGTACATAAGTACATACGTAGTTTATAAATAATAATATGTCCACGTATGTTCAAAGAATATAGTTCAAAATGCAGAGAGACTGTCTCTAAAGGCAGAAATCAAGTTGAACTCAAAGGATTATCAAACCTAAATTCTATAGTGAGCTTCAGAAATAGTTACGCCTTTATGGTGTGTTTCTTTAGCCGTTCTTTCATATAAAGCTCTAAAGCTATAAGGGCAAATGTTAATAGGTATGTATGTGAAATGATTATCCTGTTCTTATGTTTAATTCTGTAGAAAGAGGAGGTCACTATGTTCGTCACTGCGCCGGGCTGTCCCTGTAGAATCGTACGATATTGTGTGATATTATTGCAACTTGCAAGTGCGAAGGTTGTCCTACACAGAAATGTACGTAGAAACTTGTGTTTCATACTTACTTACTAACCATATTGTATATAAAAACAACTACAAATGGGTATGTTCTGTAGGAAGTATGTGTAACGTAACACTTCGTGTACAATCCACAAAAATGTACAATTCTGAACACTCTAATATACTTACGAGGGAATTATTTCCAGTCATAATAAAATTCTCTGCATACAAAAACTTCTAACTAAATTATTATTATTAGGGATGCTCTTCAAATTGGTGGATTTTAATAGGATTTCGATATTATGAAAATGGATGTAGAAAAATGAGAGATTTTGAACTTATTGGGCTTACTTTTAAATATACTTATGTTTGAGCTTATTTTATTAGGAAAGTTAGTTATTACCAGGAGTATATAAGTGCATTCACTGATTCAGTTCAATTGAATATACAGTACATAGATTGGTAATTGGTAGGCACTAATAAATGAAAATCTAGTATTAGCTTCAGGCGAGGCGTCTAGATAAATTAGTAAAGTATGTGTACATAAACCCAAAAGTCTCAATTTTTTATTTTCATAAAAGCTTCTTTGCAAAAACTGTAGAAAATACCTCATTGAAGACCATAGTCGATAATTTGATTCACCAGCAGTGTCTCCTGCAAAGAATTTTATTATAACTGCAAAGTAGGTTCCCTCGTCAAAGTTTATAAATACATCAACACTAGTTTGGATAGAAATAACATTTGTTCATACGATTAAAAGCCACCAGTTATGCTATGCTAATTGCCATATTTAACTAAATAATACATTTCAAATTAAAACAAGTAAACTATATGACATATACTATAAAAGATCATTTTAAAATGTATGTAACCTACAAAATTAGTGAAATTGTCCATATGTATACCAAACCAAATACCGATTTAAAAAATATTGATCAAACCAAGCGAGATGATCAAAATAGAAACTTGCAACTATAGTCAAGTCAAAAAGCTACTAGCTAGCATACATAGGCTAACACACTAGTTTTTATCTCATGTACAAGGCTATTTGCTTTTTCATTGTTTAATATTATAGATGCAAGGAAAAGTCTGGACAAATTCTTGTGTTATGGAATAATGAGATTTGAGTTCTCACGAATGAAACAGAGCTATGAGCTACATACACAGCTAACTTACCTGTTTCATTTAAATAATTTAAGGTATGTGATGAAAGCTAAATAATAAAAATTATAATTCCTTGGTAAGTGGATAGCTAAAGATATATATATTAGTTATGAAAATGCAGATGCACTAGTATCGCATCGTATACTAACAAGCTTATAGTTAGCAGATGCTTTTGCATTGCATATTTCATAAACTTACCTTGAACTAACCTTTGTACACCTGACATAATAGGAAGTAGTGTAGTTGGTTTAATGTGGTTTGATTCGTGAGGTTTTGTTGTTAATGTTAGCTACTTAAGTATGCTATTATTGTAATATATTATAATGCAATCATATACGGCTAATATCTTGATGCATTAATTGTCTGATAATGAGTGTGAGTATTGTTTCGTTGGAGTTCCAGAACATTCTTATTGAATCAGCCATTCTATTCTACTTATCACCACAGGCTAATTAGCTAACATCTCTCAGTGCGTTATTTATTCTTCCAGTACAAAATACATATTCCCTTCAAGAGTAAAATTCTATTGAGTTCCACTATTAATATGATTTGTTTGTAGAACATAGTTGTACTGCATTTGTATTCATATGGAATACATATAAATATAAGCATAATTATTACACAATTAATTGTTAGAAAAATTTAAGCAACCCATTCCAGCTTTCTAATGTACTATATGCTTTGTATATGACAGAAGGATTTCAAAAGGAGCCAAAAGAAAAAAAAATTATGGCATAAATATTGAACTCATTGCTCCGCAATACGGATCGTGAATAATTAGTAGAAGTATAAGTTTAGTTAGTAATTGTTGTAAAGGTTAATAAAAGCTAAATGAAGTACTATGTATTTACGAGGGGCAGACGCAGGCAATGCGTTTGCATTGTATATACAACTAATACACCTACTGATATATTAATCATTTGTGTTAACAAGAGAAATATTTTATTAGTATGTTTACTATTTGTTAATCTAATCGCATGTATAAAATGCGGTCAAAATAAGCAAAAAACGCATAAATTAATGCAAAAGCACAAATAATTAAAATCTAATGCGCATCCAAATTCGTAGAGTAATTTTCTATATTTTCTCCAATCACTATTCAACTAGTAAATAAATAAAAATACGGTCATAAAATTTACCCCCGTGCAGATCTACCTACAAAGGTCTGCCATCGAACATCCAAAGCAAAACAACGGTCTTCCAAAAATGTTTGCATTATAGCCATCACATCGCACATTTACTAGTGCATATAATGTATATGCTCCGAATGTGGCAATATTAATAACATTAGTAAATAGTAAATGTAACTATATTTACATTTTAACATATATTTTCGATAAGTTATCATATCATGTGTTACATATTATATAGTATTGTATAATATTATTATCTTTATTACTGTATAATACCTGACTGAGCATATAATTAAATATGCATTATCTGTCACTGAGCTATTTATATAATTCAATACTAACAACGGTAGCTTTACAATGGAACTCTCCAGTTACAGCTTCATTTTCATATGTGTGTATCATTGCTCTGCTTAATCTCTTTTCATCGTGCTAAATATAGCACTAATCATTTCAAATAATTTGCATTTGAATCGCTGCTGGAGATGTGGAGATAAAGATTCGCCTTGGTAAACAAGATATTTGTTCAACAACTAATGTACAACATGTACGGTAAAAATTATTAACTAGCAATATAATAATTCAGCCAGTGTATTTTGTGTGATCTGAAAAGCTCCAAATAAGTAGTACAAATGATTCCGAAAGAAAACAAACATTTTGCCTACCACATCGTTCAACCGGATCATGGAAAATGTCTGAATTTGTAAGGAACAATAATTTAAATATATTTTATTTACTGAAGCATTGGTGTAAGCCAGATAATTAATCTGCCAACATACAAAGGCATCTCTGAATGCCTAGTATTTGTTAGGAATACATTTTTATCTGTTTTGCGTGTTGCCTTTATATACAGATCTTCAAAATATGTTGACGAACATTATGCACATTGTTGTAAGACATCTTGTATAGCTACACACAATTTTGCTACTTCTAATGATGATGTAACTAGTTCCACTGCACAGCTCATGTAATTACATGTATTGTACTAATTAAAGGAATTAAATTTTGATATGACATGAATTATTAAAGTAATGTACGTTTATTTTTAGGGAAAGCAGTAAACGCGCCATTACCTGCAAAATTATAGCAACAATATCTGTATCCCTTTTATTTGTGGTTACTCTTATTGTTGTTGTAACATTGAAAACGGAAGAGAACATTTTAACTGAAATTCCTATAACAGTGCACAAAACAAACTTAGAGAGTGACGCTTCAAATGCAACACTAAAAAGGATGGAGTTACAAAATATAAAGGAAGTAGATTTTATATCCATTCCACAAACAGTTGAAGAGCTTGAGATAAATTCTTTGCTTTTGATCAGTCCAAATATACCTAAAGTAGAGGCAAACAAATTTATTCGGAGATTAGTAATTTCTTCTCCGATTTCTGATCGATGGCTCCAATTTTTGATTGAAACTTTTCCGGAAGTAGTTTCTCTTTCATTGCATGAAGATGAAATGTGTGAATTTAGAATGCTTGCTATTAATGAGGATATGTTCCCCAAATTATCTTTGCCTAATGTAGCCACTTTGGAAGTTCATAACGCAAACGGTAAATGTCCCTTGACTGAGTATATATTCTCAAAATGGACCTTTAAAACTCTAAAAACTTTGACTTTTAGTAAGTCAAATATAAATTTTAAGTATTTCGTAAGCGTATACTCATTTTTAACAAAAGTGAAATCGTCAATTGAAAGAATTGAAGTATCCAACTCAACTGTTTGTAAAGAATGCGATTTTACAGGTGTTGAATATGACATGCTTAAGAGAATAACAATCAGACGTGCAAGGAAAGTTTAGCTACAATGAAATACTTACTATACATTAAACCTACATATTTAAAATTACGATGATAATAAAATCAAATAACAAAAAATCTGCAAGTAATCGGAGATTATGGAGAGATTACATAATTGTCAGTATAAACCGCAATGCATATATCACATAGTATTATTTAGTCGAAAGTGGCCACAGTGAAACTCGATACTGCATAGAAGTAGCAACGATTAAAGATGATTTTTAATGGTTTCTCTCGTCGACTTTTGCAATTCCTGGGTAGTAAAATTAACAAAATAAATATTTCTAATATGTATATTGTACTTGAGGAATATTTACATTTGTCTCACAATCCTTTATTTGAGCTGCCAAAATATTTTTACTTACACAGGTAGGTAACAAGAACAACAATGTTTGTAGAATGAATACCTAAATCCTAAGGGATGTAGTTTTTGCATCCTCATATAATTACTTTTTTAATGTATCATAAAAATATGTTTGTACTACAAAATAATATTTTCTATTCTAATCATTTGAATTCTATATAACATTTCCGGATGACTCAACTTTAGGAAGATTACAATTTGTGCTATCTTCTGTTTTGTGTCTATAATTATTATTATTGCTATTAGAGCATCCGAATCTAAAGAACGTCAAAATGGAAACAGCAGCAAAAATTACACCCAATACGATATAGTAGTAACCATATACTTGGAACTGGTCCCTTTCATTCAAGGCCAATCCATTTTCATCAGAGACGACAAGTGTGAGAACCGTTTGGAAGGATAAGGCCATAAAACGATTGAAGCCAAAAATAAGCCCGTAACTGTCGTCACTTATCCCTTGAGCCACTTCTGCCCTGTAAATGACAGTTGAAATCAGTCTTAGCATTAGGAATTAGAAAAGGAACCCCAACTTATAGATAGCTTCGTTAGTAATTCTTATAAGGTGGAAATAAGTACATATATGCATGGAATTTCGTTTTTTCTTACGTTGCAACTGTAATCATGACTTGATACATTGTCCGGAATACAATATACCCCCCATATGATATGAACAGACTTCCAGTTTGGGACATAACGATCAAAAGTACTCCTTGAATTAAGGAAATTCCGGATAAAACAGGTTCTCCCCATTTAAACCATGGAATTGTAACATATCCAACAGCTAAAGCTAGGGCAGCACCTTATTTTTAGAGTTTAAAGGAATAAAACAATAAATCTCATCCTTAGCCCTTGTACTGATGCCCAATCATGAAAGAGAATTCCCGAGTCTGGCATTCGGGATGGACTACCTAAATTCGCCGGACTAAGGAATTATCTCAGAGGGAATCAGTACAACAATAAATAAATAAAAACATATTATACTAAAATATATTTTTCCGCACTTAGCAATGTGTGCGTCGCGTCAACAGCTCCATTGTAATGATCAGTTTCCGTATGTGACTCAATTTCTTCCCAGAGTGCTTGAATGTAATTGATGACCTGGAGAAATCCAGCGGAAGCTATTGCCCACCAAATCGACCATTTCAGTACGTACCAATTAGAGTAAGCTTTTATGAAGTCGTTCCATAAAATCGGATAAGCTCTTTGTACTCTTTGTAGGAATGTTAATTTTAGCTCCCCATTTTTTGTAATGCTAAGATTTTCTGTCTTGGTATCAGAATTCGAGTCAATTTCTAAAGATGCATTAGTCGTGTAATCTCGATAAAAATAAATTGATTGATTGACTGACGGAAGGAAACATGCAATAATAAGGGACACCGTTACAGAAGACAATGTAAGGTAATTCAATTCGTGGTAATCCATTAATTCAGATGAGACCAAAAGCTGGGAAATTAGAGCAGCTACAAAGTTCCCAATCAATATTGCCGTGTAGGTGTAGGAAGTGACTTTTTTGTAATGTGCACGATCTACTTTGGCGTAAATATATGTATAATATGCCACTTCCGTTGAACTGGAAATTCCGTAAAGAATTTCGACAATCTGTATGTATAAAAATTTAGATTTGCATAAATATCTATGTATATATATTATGTTTATATATCATTGCTATACTCATACCTTTTCTCTTCGATCTAAACTATGTTTTATTTTGCAAGAATATAATTTATCTCTTATTTCTTACTTTGAGGTTTGTAAGTCCATTTCCCCAGGTGAGAAGAATGTACGTGGCAACGAAAGCAACTCCTTCAAAAATAATTACAGCTTTGTAACGAAGGAAGTCTGTAATGAGGAAAACAATAGGAAGTGTCCCCAAGTATGTGTAAGTAGATATAGGATAAGCCACGTGAAGTATCTGAAATAAAAATGACAGATAAATGAAGGAGCCAGCATAAAAGCGAATTAACTATTTTGCACGAGGATATCCTTTATACATTTGCAATCGAAGAACTAATTGTAACTAAATATATGCATTCTGATACTTATTCATAGTTTCTTACAATTAGTTAGCATGAAGTATACCTGGAAGAATTAAACATGAAGATAAGTAACTACCATTGTAATAAATGGTAATATTAATAGATATCCAGAATTGTTTATTGTACAAAGACTGTAACTGTACGTACATACATATATACTATATCTAGTATAATAACAGTTGGTATTAGTCATAAGAATGTTAATAAAGCACTTACTGTTTCAGATGTAAAATTCTTAAAAGACATAAGATATTCAGTTACAAATGGTTCTGAAGGTCGAAATTCTTTAAAGAGTCCAAATGCACATAATAGCAAAGATACCCATTGCCAACTTTCCATTCTTGAGTATGTGTATGTGTCTGTAAGTGACCAATTAAAGAAATAAGAATTTATATCCACGGGTAAAAATATAAGACAACAGAGATCCGATAAACTTTCAAATAAAACCCGGGTTGTGGAATTCCAGTCGTACAATACAATGGTAGAGTGATATCCTGCTCCCAGCTTTCTGTACACACGTGGAGTGGAAATACGGATATGCTCGTTTTAGAAATGGGTATTACTGATAAGTGTTAAGATGTGTGAGAGTGTTAAGAAACTAATTTATTTACTGTTAGTTTTCACTGCTTGTTTCATGTAAATTATGTACTGATGTTAAAACCGCTAAGAAATTGCTACTCTCGTACTCATTTATTATGTTTTGCTTATTTGACACAACTACATCAAATTCTATGCAGAGTTAACGAAAACGAATATTTCACTGAGGTTTGCATTTGACGGAAGCTCTTTTATAGTTGATAATCTTCACTAGTTTTACACCCTATATCTATAACCATATATAAGCATCTCCTGGCAATGAGCATAATAATTATATTATGCTGCTGCACATTTTTGTTTTACTAACAATACGTAAGTACAAATATGTATGTGGTTTGTTAATATTTGCTAACCTCACATTTCCATTTCAAAAATCGACATTTGATAGGCAGTCGCCTATCTCATTCTTTTGTATTAGTATTTGATATCAATGAAGATATCACATAACATTAATGAGACAAGACAGCTATTAAATATCAAGTACTGTATGTAATATCAAATTGTATCTTATGCATACAAAGCAAACTATTTATCTTAATTATTATTCCATGCAGTAAGGTTTATGGTTCTTTGGCATGTTAGACAAGTAAAATTTCATCGAGGCACCATTACATAGATATATGTGTGTATAATATCACTTCGTTGGTATTTTTAGTGAAATTTTGTATCGGATAGTACAGATATCAGTTCTAGTTATTCAATATCTGTATTTTTACATTCTCAAACGCCTACATCAAAGATACAATTACAATCATAAAATTGAAGTTATCATGATTAATGTTGTTTTATAGTTTATTTATAAATATTATGTACCCACACTCATATACGAAAAGTATGGCTAATTACATTGTTTACAATTACATGACACACGAGTACCGATAATTTTATTCTCAAAGAATTTGTTAGCCGCTAATTGAATACATAAATCCACTCTTCAATGTACTTACTATTTAGTATATGTACATTATCACAATCGGGAATACCACTGAAGTACGGGTCAATCGGTAAAAACATTGTACAGATATTAGTTATTATTAGAAACAGAAGTAGCTATTAAGCTTACTAAAGTTAATTATTAAGTAATGTAGTAAATATACTCAAGCATGATAATCAAGATGAAGGTTAAACTCAATTGTAAGTAATTTATGTATGACCAATTGCTTAGAATGGAAAAAGTATTCGTTTGTAATTGTATTACAGTTTCAGCTGGTTATTATTTATTTATTTAATAATTAAATTGAGTACTACAGCAGTACAAGTACTATCCAAATGATGTGTCATATGTTTTTCTACACCTACACTACCGATATATCATACTTATTATAAATATTGAAGTGCATGCATAGAAACTATTGAGCTAATTAATTGTCTACTAATCAGTAGGTTACCTAGTTTATGATACTTGAGTGTTGTTTCTACATTGTATTTTCATATTATGAAGTATACTTATCTCTTTCGACACACACTGCTTATTTACTTATTACAAGGTTGTTTTTCACAGCTACTGCCCGGAAGGCGTTCTTCACTAAACTTTGGTATATACGTCTCGCGAGGATATTTTGCTTTGCGACAATTTGCTACTATCCAACGGTGTTCATAGCTGGTAACATCTCTGTTGGCAAAGATATTTGAAAACATCGTTTATTTAAATCATATCTTGATCTTAAATATCTTGAAATAATGTAGAAATATTTGCTACGCTTTTCATAGACACCTTAGGTAAGCTCCATCGTATCCTGTAACGGTACTCGTTTTAGGATCGTATATACCTTCACCCACATCGTAACAACCAGGTGGTAGTTTCTGAATATCCGAGGGAGGAAATCTGTCATTGTAAATTGTATTCCCTGCAGCATGAACTCCAAGAATCTTCTCGGATTTAAATCTATTTAAAAGTTAGTTCCTTTAGTTAACAAAATCATGGTTATGACGTAGATACTTATATAGTACTATTAAGATGCCTATTCTTTCCCAAGCAATGGACCATTGGAAATTATGAAATTATATCAGGATAAGTATAGCATTAAGACTTACCTCCTATCTGGAGGAATGCAATATTTCCAATCTTTTGGTTCGTATTTGAGTCCATCGGCAAAGATAATTTCTCCAGCTTGATAACGACCTTTTCGCCATTGTCCTTCGTATGTGTCTCCCCTGGGGTAAACCAAAAGCCCCGTATGATTTCTTGAGTGGGTGTGTCCATTTTTAAATTCACTTTCATAAGTTGTACCTGATAATTAATTTGCATAATCAGTGCGAAGTTTACTTGCATATACACCAATCCTTCTCGCCAAAGTTATTTTAATCATTTAGGTACACAAAATTTTTAATAAACTATAATCGTTTTAGCTTCGTAGCTCTATAAAATACATCTAGGAAAATGTAATAATCCAATTATCCAATAGCCCTGGTTGTAATAAACACGTAGCTTATATTTAGCATGAATATTTGCTATAAATATACCAGTTGCGAAGTCAAAATGTCCTAAATGAAATTGTCTGTTTTTATATTGTCCTCTAAAGCGACTTCCGGTCCAGAAAGATTCATCCTTATAATAATCCTCGGGTAATGGTTTAAGAATTCTTTTCTTAATTGATGTTTTAATTTGCGGCTTAATTTTAGGTTTATCCGCATTCTTATCTGTTTCTGCAGCTTTGTCAACAGCAATTTGCATTGAAGCTTGGCGAGAGGGAGGCTTTGGTGGTTTCCAATCATCAGGTTGTGGATACATACTCCAGAAAACCACCTCAGCCCTTGCGTTAGTAACCAAAGCCATTTGTCGAGTCTGAGTTTCGACGCTAACTTTTTTAATGGGACCTCCTTTTCCAAAAAGTTTTCGACTACGATGCAAATTAGCTTCTACAATTTCGTCTACAGCCTTTTTGCCTGGAAGATTAGGAATGGATTTTTCCCTTAAACTGTTTTCCTCTCTTTCGTAGAAAAGACGCATAGTTGATGGCTGTCCAGGTTCCGTTATGGAAATATTCGACTTTATTGAAATAGAGGAACCGGAAATCTTCTTTCGAACCTCCTTACGCATTCCATACTGATCGTAGAATTCCGTGTTCGGAACTATACCTTTATATTCCAGCCAAGTAGCCACATCCTCCTCCAAGAGTTCGATTATAATATATGCAATTTTTATTGCTTCCCCAGCATTTTTAAAAGTCATTCTAGAAATATGTTGAGTTGGTGAGACCGGCTTTTCATCCTCGTCACTAATTTTATCCCAATCAGCTAGTAAAAGAAAATAATAATAATAATTTTCTGAAAAATCCCATTGAAAATAATAAGATGAACATCTCAAGCATAATGTACACCTACCATCATCATTGTCATAATCAAAAGCTTTTTTAAATTTCGATTCCCTTTTCTTTCCGGGTGCCACTGATGCATCGGAGAAAACTTGTAACGATTCTGAGCTTGAGCCGTGACTGCGGCTGTCAGACCCTGTGCCTGTGGAGTGAGTCTTTGGCTCTCGAGCGTCAGAATTACCGTCACTGTCATTTGTCTTCTTATCGACATCAGTACCTTCAGCATTTTCAGGATGATCAGCAAATACACCGGAATAACCGTCCAGTGATGCATCATAATCATCTTGTGCATTTCCTTCCGGGAAAACTTCAAATTCTGTCGTCGGCTGCTGCTCTAATGGTATAATATTTTCTTCCTGATAGTCCTGCTGGTATTGATCGTCATTAACGTACTCTTGGGGAGCATCAAAATTATTATCGTTTTCTGGGACACCCTGATATTCTTGAATTACATCTTCACCTTTTTCACCAACGATATCATCATCAGATAGATTATCTGCATCAAGTGCATCAGCCATGCCGGGTATTTTCTTTGGTGCTTATTTTGCGTAAATTTCAAAATGTGTAGTCGTGCAGTAGTTGATTTATGCACGAGATAACCAAATAATATGGGCGATATTTGGCCGAACTCTGTAATTGTAACATATTCTTGCCAATGATAGCATATGAATCTACAGAAAGTTTTGGCTGCTTGCTTATAGGGTTAATGAGCCATTATACATGATAAAGATTGTCCTGGTGACTCCAACCCCCAAACCAATTATGTAATTATTTGAGCCTGACCTACTCCAAAAGTTAACAAAGTTGCGGTAGTCGTTTTACGTTCCATTATATAGCTTACAAAATACAATAGAACAGTTTTTTTGACAAAGTATACTATCTAATAGCTATTTAGAAGAAAATTAATCTAGGTGAATCGTAATATTATTATGTGGGTCATATTTACCAATAATTATCAATCTACTTCATTGTTAATTCATATTACAAGTGTCAGATTACGTACAGTTTCACTACATATACCATACTAAATAGTTCATTCCTATAGTAGTTTGCAAAATTAAAGTCACAAATCACCACTGTGTGCAATATGCTTCTGCAAGTGAACCTGTAGAAAGACAGTGCTGATTCTAGAAATTACAACTGCCTGTCTGGACTGGAGTCTAATGAAATAAAGTTGGATTATTGCCTTCAAATAGATATTCATTTAAAACAACACAAATTCATTTGTTTATTTCCATCATACATTACAACTTAAGAAAATATCACATTTATTTTGCTACATATTACGTAATTACATTATAATGTTGCAGTTTCTCTTTGTATTAGTAGGTACCTCTATACAATAGACAAAAAGAACAGGAAAAATAAATTGAAATGGGTGTCTACAGTATAATTGGTTTGGTAAGCTACCGTCGCGTTGCCGGTTAAGGTACAGGGTACAGTGGAGCAGACTCAAAAATTACAACTCAAACACAACACTAAAAAATAATAAGTATGTAGATGACAGTTTTTAATTGCTTATGTATATATATACACTGCATATCAGAAATATACATATACAGATATATAGAATAGAGATATTTTAATGAAAATACACATTACAATGCAATCTCTCAAGTCAAAAAATAAACAACCACTAATAACGTAACGTTATTCGTGGCTACATCTTACATTACATTATTATACAGCTAATAATTATTGCCAGATCAAAAGATAAATGGTAAAGTATTGATTATGGAAGCATGTGTAATAATTAGGAAATTAAAGTAAGTGTATAGTTAAGTGTCTTTAAAACCAGCATTGTCATGAGTGTGTAAACTTTTCCTGCCTGGAGCTATTACTTCTGATTGAGAATGATATGGTTTATGGGAGTAGGAAGATGTTATCGTCGAAGCTGATGTTTCTTTATTCAGATCATTTATTTCAGAGTTGCTTATATTGTAGTTGGTAGCAGTCACATTGTAACTCTTTGAAGATTTAGAGAGCTCTATCACACCGTTGTTACTCTCACAATGGCGAGAGCATGTAAATCTCCGGCGGAGTTTCCTTATCACAGGGTGAATGTATTTCTCTTGATCTTTGCGAAATTCTTTCCCTCCTGTGATCATAGGAAAAGATAAAATATACATTTAAAGTTGTAATTACATAACTAGGAAGAGTTAATTGAGAATCCAATTAATAATAAAAGTTTCCCTACACACTGCTAGGTAATGCAATGCAAATGTTAACACTTACCAGTAAGAAGGCTTACTATCATTCCAAAAAGAATACAAATAGTACAACCTATTAAAGGATATAAGAGGAATGACACAGTGAAGATTTTCTGCGGCCAGGGACTACAAAATCAATATTCATGATTAACACTTTATCTGTTTATTTGCACTACTTTATCTTTATGTTCTCCTTAAGTGAAAGTCAGATGTAGTGTACTAAATAATAATTATTCACGTACACTTCAGGTAATACTGTAGGAAATGCAGTGCTATTAACAAGCACTGCCGTTTTATTGGCAGCAATTAAAATTTCTTCGCTACAACCCTCAATAGAAAAGGGTAGAGTTGGAGATTTTCTTCTGAGGAGACCTCCTCCTATGCAGATCCAGATTGTTAAAGCGTGGCCAGCTAGCATCCCAAAAATCGCCCCCTGAAAATCATCGCATATACTTTTCATTTAAATTCTTTTGACGATCGACGATCATGTTCTTTCAAACGTATCTACAATTGTAGTATCTACATATTTTGCACTAGATTTAGATTAAAAATGAGAGTTAAATTACATATTTATTTGTAAATGGAATGAGGACACCCATGAGGAAGACGCCTAGTAAAGGTCCAGCGACAGATCCATTGAGAATAATCGAAGCTGCAAGAACTCCATCAAAATTTTCAGCAAGGAATGCCATACCGATAGCGACTAGTCCGTAAAGGAGCCCTGTAGAATAAAACTTACATTAAGAAATACCCTCCTGTTAATAATGAAGATTTAAGTAGTCTTTATAAACAATATTTTAGTATCATACCCACAACTTTTGTGACTTTGCTCTGTGCAGTATCAGCCATTTTCTTAAATACACTCATTTTTGACAAGAAATCTTCCCATGTAACAGCAGACACCGAATTTAAACCCGATGATACCGTACTATATATTCACATTTAAAAGAATTCTATTATTAATTTGTACACCTACACATCATCCATGTCCTACTTAGTACACATTTATATTAGATTTTGTATAAAAATGCACTTTGGCTTTGTATCACAAAGATCATAATGGTTACCTCATGGAGGCCGAAAATAAACAAGCTATAAACAATCCAAGGAGTCCACTGGTTGGGGACAAATATTCCAGTACAAAATAAGGAGCAATTTGATCATTTCGTTTGATGACGCCCAAGGTTATTGGGTCGCACTCTGCGTAATTAGCAAATATAACGATTCCAGCGAGTGCTGCCAAACCCACAGTAAAAGCAACCAAGGGCAAAGTAATCATCATGGTCCTATAATCATACACGTATAATATGTAAACAATAGAGTATTTTTTCTATTTATGGAGTCATAAATAAGAATTGCTTCCAAATTGTAAATGTATAAATTGTGTGTACCATATTCCTTTTTTCAATGAGCTCATACTAGAATACCGTTGCACGGTTGTTTGTTGGCATCCGCATACACTGAGAATCATAATTCCATGACCGAAGAAGATATTCATGGATGTTAATCTCCGGAATGGATTGAATTCCATACTGAATTTCATTTTACAGATATTTTAGCATCTCACCTCTAATTTATTCGGGTAAATTATAATGGGTGTATTTTCAGGCTTACTTTAAATACTGAATTCTCTGATGTTCTTGAGCAACTTCAAAGACTTTTTTAAGCCCTCCTGCTTGAATTGTCCCTTCTATGACTATAGCAAACATTCCTGCGAGCATTATCAGCATTTGGAAGACTAAGGAACAAAATAACAGTTTTGTAAGACAATTTTTAGGAAAATTGTACATATGTATTATATATCGTAAATGTCATAATAAAATGTATTTTAACCCAACCATCAGTCCAGACAACAGCTTTGAGACCACCAAAAGCTGTATAAACTGCCGCACATCCTCCGATGACCCAAATGGATATGGGTATTGGAAAATTTACGACCGCATTTAATGCTAAGGCTAATGGGATTGAATTGAGAGAAATTGTTTTTTTAATGAGTCTACATAATATCTGGGCTCACTGGTACATATACCTACATTCATATTTTGCGTAATTGATTTCATATTTTAGTTTACCTGGTGCAAAAAGCACTACACCCATGTAAAGGCTGCCTTGGACGATGAACGTTGCACTTGCAATAAATCTCACTGCAACAGATTCGAATCTAAATTCCAAATACTACAGAGGAAAACACCTAATCATTTTATATTCACATGTACACAAATACCAACTATACTCGAACACAGATATGATAACCCTACTATAATGTAACTTGCAAAGTAAAACAAAAAAGACTCACTTCATAAGCACTTGTCAACTTCAAAGGGTACAATGTCGGCATAAATATCAAAGCCGCAATAGGAACGAAAACGAATGCCACGAAAATTGTCTCCACCATGAGAGTACCATAGGAATATATTTCTCCTGCATAGCCTAATTTATACAAAACAATAATGTGAATATTTAAGTTGATCATAGTGTATTACTACAATTATTAACAGGAGCTAAGTAAATCGGATATTAAATAAATAAGTCTACTTACCTAGAACTAGAATAGGACTCATATACGTCGCAAGTAGTGATAGAGAAGTAGGAATAATTGGCATACTACGTCCTCCTACTAGTAAATCCGCATTTGTCTTCTGTTTCTTTAGAACACCGTAATAAACACCGATAATCATGGAAATTATCAGCGTGGCCAAAAGAATGGCATAGTCTATGATTGTAAATGATCCTGCCATTTTCAGAACTTATTATTACTCTGAAGAGTACACGATTGCACTTAAAGTTTGGTTATTAATGAGATTCCAGAATCTTTAAATTAATTATGTAGTAACTTGTTGCATTGACTTGAAATCATCTTGCATCTAAGGAAAATCACAATAATTAGGATATTTTTGTTGCAAAAAGATTGACAATAAGTAAGTAAATAGTTGGTGAGGCAATGTGGTACTATTGCACGTGAATTTCGAACTGTGTGCTTAGCTTTCGTGAGGAAACTATAAAGCTAAATTAAGGAGAACAGACGCAAGTTTTCATTATGTAATGATGTCCTTGTATGTACGTCATAAGTAACTTAGATATTGCAGAAATTCTAGATTTTAATATTTCCGTTGACGCATTTCTTTATTATTATTGATTCCTACAGTTAAAAATATTTTATACCTAATAATTGCAAATTAATTAATAGCTACAATACTGAAAAGAAACCACAAACATGAACTCCAATTTGCTCGCAAAGTAATGCAAAAGAGGGTTAACAGTGCAGAAGGATTCTTCAAGGACTTTTCTTATACATTTGGAAGAACCCTTTATGATAAGTATTAACTTGTATTTTATATTACATATAATGTAATATCTATTACCTGTACATAAAGGTAGTCTACATCTACATACGAGCTAATTTTTTACATAGAAAATTCCCTAGCTCAACTCGTTTAGTTTCGCCAGTCACGACGTGGACATTGGCTTTACTGGGCTACAGACATGACTTATGGTCAATGAAACCATAATAGTTTTTCATGCAGATGACCAATTCTTTTTTAAGAAAATCGGAATAATAATGACTCACTCACTAAAAACATGTACAAAGATCACTTCACCGTGTATGATTAGCTAATTCGTTTTAGAAAATGAAATCATAGGTGAAAATACATTAAATAAAACTAGACAGCAAGAATTTCAACGTGTAGGTGGAGGGCGGAATTCTTAAGATTATTTTTGAAAGGATTTCCCTCACACAGATTCACCTCACATGTACATATACGATTATGTGTGTAAATAGCTTTGCTAGTATAGTCTCATAGGCTTCAGGTCGGGTCACCTTCACTCACAGCTAAAGTCTCACTAAAAATTAAAAAAATATTTACGTAACCACAACAGAATGCTCGTAAATTGAAATGCTCTATTATACTTTACACGAGCGAAAAAATCAAATCAAACCGATACACTTAGGTAAATTAAAAAGAATTTTATCAGCCGATAACAATCTTCATTGTTCTACTACATACTGGTGAGCAATGTAAACTGTCAATGGTAAATACCAGTAGCAGTAAACCCAAGACATGCCAAGCCAATAAAATTATTATTAGCTAATAATGTATTTTACAAGTCAATGTCACATTCTTAAGTAATTTCTGAGACTAACAGTATAATTACAAATATAAACTTCCACTGTGTACACAATTTACATCTATTTCACATTATGGGTTACAATTCAATTCACTTACACAAATAGCTTGATTCTAATGGCAATAATTAGCTCGAATTAACTGCTGTGATTTTCCCTGTCACAATACATTTATAGTAAACAATTCTTATTTTTTTATTTCTGTACTACAAATACTACTAGTAGGTACACTTGCTTGCATGTGTGTATGTCATTCGTTGTGATTTAAGTTTACGTCAATTCAGTTCAGAGTTCGTTAACAGACATACATGGCACAGCACCTACACCTTTATTATATGCAAGCACATTAAAATATTAGCTATTCTTGTGTAAAACAACATTGACACAAATACTGTCTGTGTGCAAGTGTGAGAGAATGAGACTGTACTATGAGACTACAATTAAATAATACCTACGCAGAATGCATTGAAGTACTAATACTATTATACCTAAGCATAATATAATAGAAATCTCGACTTGCCTCTCCTCCACACTAAATTCCTGTACTCTCTATTATTATGATATAATTTTAATATTATAGCATAACCAATGCTAATGTAGTATACTCTCTATCAGTTGTAATGTAAGTTTCTGCATGACATAAAAACGCTAAAATACTTACTTAACGTACTGTACTTTACAGTTTTGCACTACTAATATAATATTTTGGAAAAAGAACAAAACTAAAACTGCCAAGCCACCATATACAGCCCGCCCGAGTGAGTGTAATGTTACATAATTGTAATAAATATCATTATAAACAGTAGATTGAAATGTTTAAGCTAAGGTTTCTATGGAAAAATTCACAAAA